>PVJO010001713.1:86106-162827 GCA_004026905.1 Hystrix cristata
CCCCCCCCCCCCCAGCGCTTGTTGTCGGTTGGTTTCTTGATAATAGCTATTCTTTCTGGAGTGAGATGGAATCTTAGTGTTGTTTTGATTTGCATCTCTCGAATGACCAGTGATGTTGAACATTTCTTCACATGTTTATTTGCCATTTTTATTTCTTCATCTGAGAAGTGTTTATACTAAAAGGCTTTTGCAGAGCAAAAAGAAATCACTAACAGAGCAGGACGAAAATCCACAGACTGGGAAAAAATCTTTGCCAGCTGCCCCTCAGACAAGGGTCTAACATCTAGAATATATAAAGAACTCAAAAAAAAAATCAAACCCCCCAAATTTAAAGACCCAATCCAAAAATTGGCGGGTTTTCAAAAGGCTAAGTGAGATGGAGAAGAAAACGAGAGAGGCTGAAGAGGGAGAAGAAAACCAGAAGTGGGGGGATTTGTTCAGCTGAGGGAATAAACAGTAACAAAAGGGGAGTACAGAAAAAATAGGTGCCAAAGATGACAAGGAAGGGCTGACTTGAGTGTCTTTGTTCATGCCTTTCCTTGTTTCTTATGTGTGCTCTCTTTCCTAGTATGAATCTTCATTGTAATGTAAGCAGGCTTCTTTACTATTCCTTCAGCATAGTCCTTGCAGTTACTTCCACCCACGTTTTGTCTTCCTGTAGCAGACAGGTAAGCTCGTGGAGCACAGAGGTGGGGTTTTACTACTTTTTAATTTCCCAACTGCTACCAAGTGTCAAGGACAGCCTAAAAACCTAATACAGTATTTGCTTCGGAAATGAAATACCCTCTGATCGTGTGTGTTTCTGTGTAGAACAAGATCTACAGTTCTAAGAACTGCAGGTATGAACTGAGAGTATATGCTCCAACCCCTTCTCTCTGAAGTGAAAAGGTTTGTCCACGAAGACCCTTATGGTTTTCTCCAGGTGGAGATTTTATGACTTCTAAATGTCGAATCCTTTCATTTATTCACGTTTCCCCCCATGGCCTTAAGTTTCCACTTTCTCTGCTAAAATGTCTAGGCTAGCTTTGAGACTTGTCACACAGACCTCTGTTACTGGAGCCTTCTGTGTGAGGTAGCATATCACTTGTCTTTCAAACTTTCAGAACACAATGCTAACTTTTAGATCAACTACGTTAAAGGAAAAATATATGTATGACTATGAACCATTAAATTTTAAATATCTTAAATGCTGTTTCTAAAGACTCCGTATCTTATTTAGTATTAGATTTTAAATTATTTAAGTTAGTGCCCAAAATGACTTATGCATTTGTATTTTTATAAATAGTAAGTCACTACAGAAACCTAAAATAAATAATATCTGGGATAAATTGTATTTTTAGGAAATGAATTCGAGAAAAATCCAATGGGAAAATCACCACTTTAGAAAATCAGTTAGGTGTTTATTTAATATTTTATGCACAATGAATGTATGCAAGGATTAGAATAAACACACTCTCCAGAAGATAAAGTGGAGAGAGTTAATATAAATAAAATTCATCCTATTTAAATATTATGTCTCTTTTGCATATTAGTTTTTCTTGATTCAGTCTTTGAATTATTTTCTCTTGAACCCTGCAAGTCTGAAGTAAGGAGTCACCATGAAGAATATTTAATTGTATTTGAAATATTTGGCATACATATTTGATAACAAAGTTCGGATATTTTTACAATAGTACTTCTAAAGCATTGAACATAGGTGGATCTCCAAGTAGTCTATCAGCAAAATGGAATTATGAGTTAAAAATTATAATTAAACCTGTTCGTAGAACATGAAATAATGAGCCGAAGAAAATAACAAATGCAGCTCATGTTCACGATTTCCAATTAATTGACTTTTGTTCAAACAGAATCAATAGCCGCAACACAAGGGCGGAAGACAGTAAGGCTTCTCTCTGTCTTCTACTACCCAAGGCATCCTTTAGCAGGTTGAAAAGAAATGTTCCACCTTTGCATCTCCAATCCTTATCTCTTCATTGACTCTGACATACACTATTTGGCATTGCAGTAATGGTCACACAAAATAGTTGATAAGTAGCATAAGGCAGAGAAGTAGCTCTTCAAGTATTATCCAGAGATTCCCTTGGGACATGTAGATGGTTCCTGCCTGTGTCCAGAAAGTTTAAATGCTCCTGGAGTGAACAACTCTCTGATTTTCCCATATTAATTTGTCTTTTGGATGTTGGAGAGGAGGAAGCACTTGGAAGATGAGACCAAACGTAATTTTCTTTTATATCTTTTATGTCCCATATTTCTGCAATGATCTCTGATTCACATTTTCACTCTGCCTAATTATTCTCCAGCATTGCTCTTCTCATTGCATGTGTGATATTTAGGTAAGAATCCAAAATAAAGAAGAGGAACATAAACATTTCAGTATGAAAATTTGCGTGAGGTTTCAATCATGAAAGAACAGCTTAAGCAGGCAAATTATATGTCATTATATAAGATGCCTAAAAGCTAAAAGCAGCAATTCAGTTACTTTTTTAGTCTAGTACTGTAATTAGCTTTTGTTATGCCATGGTAAAATTTCAGGCATATTAATGAACTACTTACATGAAAAATTAACTTCTAGGAATATTAGTTTCCTAAAATAACACGTCTCCAGATCCTGGGTGGCTTAAAACAAGAGAAATTTGTTGAATTTCAGTTTATGGGCTGAAAATCTGAGAATAGGGTATTGGCAGGGCCGTGCTACCTCCAAAGGCTTTAGAAGAAAGTCTGTTCTTGCCTCTTCCAGCTTCTGATGACTCCAGGGACTTCTTGGCTTGTAATCACATTACTCCAATTCTTGCTTCCATGGCCATATTATAATCTCCTTTTCTTTCTCTCTTACAAGAGTGCTTTTGATTGCATTTACAGCCCATCTGGATAATCTAAGATAAGCCCTTCTTAAGATTTCACCTTTATCATATATTTTATCATATGACCAAATAGTCACAGACTCCAAGGATTAAAATGTGGATATTATCCTGTTGGGTTTAGTGGCCTGCATTTAGCCCAATTCAGCAGGTATTGTGGATCTTATTTTTAATTTAACTCAATTAAAGGATAATGTGTCTTGCATGAGAAGGGACAATAATGAGAAGATGAGTGAGTAAATGATGTGTCAAGTATTTTACCTCTTCAAGTGACTACATAGAAGAATGAGTTTTTAGTATTTCCAGTTGTGTCAATCTGATCTGTTTTCTCTACTTCCTCATTCTCTATTCAGAATATCAAGAAAAAAAAAATCTTATGATATATTTTCCAGGAGAGTCAGGACTTACCCTGGAAATTGTTTTATCCTTGAACTTATAAAATTCACTGTGCTGAAAAAAAAAAAAAAGCAATGGAGGATGAATAGGCTGCTTATATGAAAATGATGACTTCATGTCACGTTTCAGTTTTCTTTTGGAGAGTATTCAGAAGCCGTCACTTTGCCCTAGGGAAAAATGTTGCCATTTTCACAGCAAAGCGTTTTTTTGTACAGTGAAATGACAGTTTTCTTCAACAGTAAAACTGAATTAACTTCTGAGGGAAAAATGCAGTAAAAATGTCAAACGCATAAAATATATCATGTTTTGAACATCTGCACATGTTTTTAACTGACCTGACCAAGAAAGAGAACGTTCTCAAGGTACCAGTGAATTGGGGACTTGGTGGGTGAAGGACAGGCAGGGATGAGGATGGGAGAATTAGGAAGAAGTGGAGGGAATATAAACAAAAGAGGGGAAAGTTCTTTCTGAGGAACAGATATAAAATTCAAAGTATGGAGCTATATTTAGGTTACAGTAAAGGGCATGATTTTTATTTGAGCAATATCAAATTGAATCATCTGAAATATCTATGCAAGTTTAAAATCAAATTAATATAGGTTTAAACTAGAAAAGCTTATGTGATTTAAAGGGATGTCTTTGGTCTTTCTGTCCTCCTTTCCTCCACTCTTTTATTTTTCTCTTCCTTTCTTTCTCCCTTCTGTCCCTCCCTGTCATTCTTTCTTCCTTTCTCCTTTCTCTCCACCTCTCCTTCCTCATCCCCCCCTTCATCTCTCCCTACTCTGTCCTTTTCTTTCTTCTATCCTTCTTGCTAGTATATCCTGCCAAAATATAAATGGCCTGTGGCCCTCCAAGCTCAATAAGAACCCAGTTAAGTGACTTTAAAAAACCTAGTCACTGTGTTCTAACTTGCTCACCTATTTATGAATTTCATGCTGACTAAACATTCTTTCAGAGAAATCATTTTGCTTACTGAAGATAATATTTAATCATAACCATTAAATATGTGGATGTGAAACAATGCACTCCCAAAGTACCAGCTATTATGATTCTTTAAAATCTGTTAAAAGATTTCAAACCCCAAGTGAAGCCCCTTCTTAATTTTGCAAGAAGAGCTAACCCATCCTTTTCACTGCTAATCAAGGGAGCAAAGTCAGAAAAAGCGCAGACTTGGTGACGACAGTGTTTATGTCACAAGAGGAAAATAATTGCAAATGGGAAGGGGATCAAGAAATGAGTTTGAGGAGGGGAAGGAGGTGTTTCATGATCAATTCTTGGATCTAGAAGGGTCCCAAGATGTTAACTACTGGCAGAAAATATCAGGCTCACTGCAGACTAGGTGGATAAGTGTGTGGACAGTTGTGGCTTCAAATAATGAAAGCATTTCAGGTAGGCAAATTCTCAGTCCAGCAGTGCTGCTCATTTTTTGGACTCACTGTGTAGCTTTACATCCCTGGGCGTCGGCTGCCCTCTTGGTATAAGAAAGAGGAATTAATGTATGATTTTTTTTATTCTGTCCAGGAGCTCAGATTGTAGCTCACGCTGCAGAAACTCTTTTTTAGCAAAACCCTGGCCTGCCCACCGTGTACTGGAAGACTTCTCTCCTCCCTTTATAGCTTTCCTACTTACTCTGGTTAATGAGAGCACACCTCACTTTGTATACTAAACCTAATCTCCATGTAACCGTAAACCAACCAGAGCATGAATCTTCCTGTTTGAAGCCTTCCCCTTCCCTCCTTCCCTCCTTTTCTCTCCTCTGGACATAATATTACAGTGAGCTTCAACTTAATCACTAGTCCATCTTAAAGTCGAATGGAAAGTTTTCAGAGAGAGAGATCTGGTGGTATAGAAACAGTGAAGGCATCAAAAAATGGGAGAGGGGAATGGAAAGGAGGGAAGGAGAAGTAAAAAGAATTAAGATGTATTATATATAGACACCAAATTTCTATAGTGAATACAATCATTTGCTACAAATATATGTGGACACCTACTAATTTTTTTTAATTAAAAAGTGGTAAGAGGCATTGAAGGAAAAGATGGACAAATAATTTATTTTTGAAATCCACACCTTGAGTATGAGTCATGGAGAATATAGTGATGTATTTAATTTGCATGCTATTATAGTAACTAGTTTTGATGTTGACTCCAATTATCATGATGCTTTTAAGAAAACAGAATGCATATAATACTTTTGAAAGATTTCTGTTGAATTGATTTTATTTTTAGTTCTTAAGTGATAGTTACTAAGATGCTAAGGCAAAATCTTATTTGGATAAATAGTAGTTGCTAGAGGTATTCTTATTTAAAAGTTACGTAGTTTATGGACTATGTAAGACCGGAAGTCTGGCCTATGAAATAAATCAATTTTTATAATTTACTTTTTGGGAAAATGAATTTTTTGCCTCTATAAAACTGTAATTCAAGTTGAGCTTTCCTAATCCAGAAATCCAAAATCTGTAATCCTCTAAATTCAACATTTTTTGAGGATCTACATGAAACCACAAGCAGAAAATTAGAAAATTTCACACCCAACTACATGTGTCAAGTAGCAATGAAAACACAGGCACTCTGAAAATATTACATAAAATGAAATCCAGGCTTGTATATAAGATGTATATGAAACAAGTTAAGTTTATGTTTTAATTTTAGTCCGATTCTCATGTCACCTCAAGTTTATGGAAATATTTTAACATCTGAAAAAGATCTGAAATCAAAACACAAAACACCTTCTGGTCCCAAGCATTTTGGATAAGGTGTACACAATTTGCACTGCATTCATATTACTATGTTATATAAAATCTGCTGAACATTTAACTATGTGTATGGAGGGCTAAACTCATGAGACTACGTGTTTGTTTTGTGGTAGTGGTTGGTGTTTTTGCCATTTTTCATCTGATTGATTTGGATCTAGCCTTAGTATGTTGTTGCTGTTGTAGTTGTCAGTAATTTAAGGCATTTCTTTAATATTTGATTCAAACTGAAGTGAGCCAGATACTTCCTTACAGCTACAGACTGTTCAAGATTCATATTTAACAAATTTGGACTTTTCTTGTGTATGTCTTTAAAGCAAGTTTGCCTAAATTAAGTCCTTTGCCTTTACCACTGTTTTCTTCTTTTGGGTAGAAAACTAACATTTCATTTTTGATTTCAGCAAATATGAAAATCGTGTTTACCTGAGGCTAAATCTGGAGCAGAAAAGGGATATCATTTTTGATTTAAAAAAGTTTAAATGAATCTGTTCCTGCATTTCACCTACCATTAAGTGGATTTAAACTTCTTAAAGGTTTAAAATTATTTTTGATGATCCTATTTATGCTTTTATTACTGGGAAGCTTACTGGGAAGCTTACTGATTATTACATTTCAGTACTCTTTTTAAAAGTGTAAATTGGGGTTGATACGTTAGTATATTAGTTTCACCATTGGCAAATGGAAAAAAATTCAAATCATGATTTTTCTTTGGCGAATGATCAACTTCTCTAAAGGGAGGAGGTGATATTTTTCACGAACATGCCAAATAGCTTTCATTAAGCTTAATGGTGGCAAAGAACATTATGCTTAGACACTGGAAACATAGCGCAAGCATATTAGAGTGAAAATAGATTTTAGGCCTCTTGTAAACAACTCCTTGCAGCAGAATGATGTATAACATATAAAACCAACTTGAAGACTTTGCAGTAGGACATAAAGCATTCACAAATGATGTCAAATATATATGCAGATTGAAGGCCATAAATGATCAGATCAACAGGAAAGTAAAGAAAACTTTGGGTAAGAAAATTAAGCTCTAACTTTATATGTGGCTTTTTGTGACTATAGAGGTGCAGATTTATTTTCATCATATATATACCTTATGAATTATTTATTATTCTAATAAAATAACATAATTTTACAATTAAAAAATCAGAGACAATTTCATAGGATTAAGATGTTGCTCTTTAGATTGCATTTGGTTTTCATGAGCGTTCTGATTTTGATTTGAATATTAGCTAGCCAACTAAGGCCTGACAAATACGGAAATATATTTAGTTCAGCATTTAATGTAGAGTCGATTCGAATATTGGCTTCTGTGTTGTAGGCATAGATGTGAATTGGAACTTTCAACTTTAGGATTGATATGTATGGCGATGTCAAAAATTAAAAGCATGCTGTTGATTTGCATCTGGTAGACACACACACACATACAGACACACAACATTTTAATCTAAATTAAAGAACAGCCAGGAGTCCGCATACTCTTCTGTTGTTTCAGATAATGTAAGAATCAGATAACCTCCTGAAGAGTATCTCATAGTGTGCCTAGAATTATATGGCAACGTCGCTGCTGGTGGCCAGGTTTATGTGAAATTGTGCCTCCCACTCCTAGAAATAATTTTTTACTCAATCAGAATGCATCTTTTGGAAAACACAGTTTTAATCTTTTCACTTCCTCAATTCTTCTCTGACTTATAACTCTTTTTTTTTAATTTCTCCATATTTGGGGCATAAAATGGCCATTTAAAAGCTTAACTATTTTTATTGACACTGGTACAAATGGAATAACTAATACAGATTAATAGTGTACATGTATTTGAAAAGAGTAATTCATAAAAATATGGTTGTATTTTGTATCTTTTCAGATATGTGAAATATATTAATGTTGATGAGAGACTAATAGGCCCTTCAAGGATTGTCCTGCACATCTAGGCCTGTGCTAACATCTTCATTCTGGCGATCTAGTCCTTTGGCCAAGAACTGGAAAGTTAAAAATATGCTTTTATTGAAATAGTCAAGTCATTCAGAAAAAGTTATTACCAGAAAGAGAATAATAATATTTCATTTAACTAATATTTACTGTCTATGTACAGGATGCTTAACCTGGAACCAGGTATTATTTGCATCAGAAGTTTTCTTTTTAATTAAAAAAGACATGGAGGCCTGCATTTACACCTTCTGTTGTGAGGTGTTTCTCATGAAATGCTATGAAATGTCAAGAAAAATTTGTAACATCATTGTTGGCAGATTCACCATACAGTCATAGCTAGATTATAATTCAGAATTCCTGAAATCCCAGCAGTCTGGGAGGCTGACACAGGAGGACGGCAAGTTGGAGACCAACCTGAGCAATTTCACAATTTAGTGAGACCTTGTGTCAAATTAAAAAATAAAAAAAAAGTTTGGGGATGTAGCTCAGTGCAGAGGCCCTAGGTCCAATCCCCAGTACCACAAAAAAAAAAAAAAAAAATCAGCTTTAATCAATTTGCCACAGGAACATTTGCTCTAATTTCCTAGCAACAATTTACACAAGTATGTCCTCCTTTTAGGACCATTCACTTAATAAAAGTTAGTTGAACGCAAAGAAATGATCTTTTTTATGAAGCTGTGATAATAGAACAATGGTTCTAAGACTATGATTTACAAGTCAAATATGCTTCACTGTTTCTATAAATAAAGTTTCACTGGAACATGGTCAGGCCCATTTATTTTCATGTTGCCTACCTGCTTTCGTGCTACAAGATCAGTGGCTACTACCATAGTCGCAGGGAAATGTATCGGGCCCTTAGTGCCCAAGGTCTGGCTCTTTGTAGAAACAGTGTGCTGGTGTTTATTGGGAAGGATATCCTATTCATTCTCAAGAAGCAAATAAATTTCAATCAATCAACACTTAAAGACAAAAAGACACAAACCCTATAATGTCTGATTTTAATTTGCTGGATTTAGAGGAGGCACAACACTTCAGGGAAGTCAAATGAATGAAGTCTGGAGGATTCTGAAGGATAAATCTGTTGTGGAAAATGTGAAACCTGTCTATCCAGATTCTATTCACCCACTATGAGTGTTATTTTTAAGTCTCTTACTTTGAATGCCCTTTGTAAATATGGAGGTGGTATTAATCAGGATTATGGTTGAAGGGTTTTAGTTGGTGCTTAATGGGCTCCAAGGCAGAAATATCACGGGAGAAGCATGAGGTGGAGCAAAGCTGCTCGGTGCAGGGTAGCCTGGGAGCTGAGCAGGGGAACGGCACCAATCTAAGACTGAAGGCCAGCAAGATCCCTGGAGAGTGGCTTGTATGAGTCAGCTTTGAAAGGCTGAAAAACTTGGAGCCTGATAGGGACGGCAGTAGCAAAAGATGCATTGGCTTAAAATGAAGAGATTTGGGGGCTGGGGATTTAGCTCAGTGTTTAGAGTGCTTGCCTAACAAGTGCAAGGCACTGAGTTCGACCTCCAGTACCAAGGGGAAAAAAAAAAAAAAAAAAAAAAAAAAGAAGAGATTTTCTCAAATGCACGCCAGCTTCCTCCTTCTTCCCATTTATTCTATTCGGGCTATAAGCCCAGAGGATGGTGCCCCACTCTGTCAGAGTGGCTTCCCCCTTCATTTTGCTGGACTCTGTGTCTGTTTCCTCTGCAGTCAACCCATCTACGCACCCAGAAGAAAACTTTGCTAACCTGCTAAATGTTTCTTAATCCAGTAAAGATGCCAATCATAATTAATAATCAAAAAGGCTTCAATTCTTTTCTTTAATTATTTTCACTTTGTGTTTTAAACTCACTGTCGGTATTCACAATTTTTTAAACCCACTGTCGGTATTCACAATTGGATCTGTGTAGTTTCTGTTTTTGTTTTTCACATAATGAGTAGTCGTGTATATATCTCTCGTGGATGACTTTTTGAATTCACAAATTGCTCCTACTTAAAATGATCTGTAAAATCATGGCAGTTTCTAGCTCTACACTGCTTAATAAAACAGACCCAGTTCCTAGCAGTAAATCTTCTTGTCATGTCCGAGAACAGGACAGCAGGTACCTTAAGGCAAACAGAGTATAGAAGTAGTACAAAATCTTATAAGTGATTATATTCCAGAGGATGGTTACGCCTGATATGACTTAAAACATCTGCTCCAAAGAGAATGACCATTAATCTTGAGTGTCCTCTCTCACATACTTTTCCTCTACCCTTCGGGGCTGTGGTAATCTTTAGGGAATAAAATTTTTGAGTTTTTGCAAAGAAACAAATGACTTTGTGCAGCTTGTATAAGCAGGCAACCCATTAATATTAACTGATAGATACTGTGCACAAAATACAATTAAAGGAGCTCTGGAATATTTAAAATATTCTGCCCGGCACCACAAAAAAAAAATATTCTGAATTATAGTTCTTGCCTTGGAGGAGAGTATAGTCTAAATGCTACCTTAAAAAAGAGATCATTTTGAGAAGAAGAAAATGTGTGACAACTTTGTTTTCATAAAAGTTGTATAATTGGTTTGCAGGCACTTGTGATTCATTATATCAGAAATCAATAATTAATGAGAGTCTATTTAATATAAAAATTCATTAACGAGAAAATGCTTATGCCATTAAGATTTTTTATGTACTGTTGTTGCTAATCTGAAGTTCCATAAACTGTTAGCTGCTACTGATAGTAGTTTTAAACTCTTTTGAAAATTACAGGTAAACTTACATGGAGAGTGATGGAAGAAATTGTACATTCTTTGTAGTTCTTATTTAGAAGAAAATTAGAATTTTTGTTAATGCAACTGCGCTGCTTTAATTGCAATTAAAATATAGAAGACTGAGATATTTGAAAACTCTTTTACAATAATCTATATTGCTTCCCAGCCTTTTCTAAATTGAAAACAACATGGCAACCTCTTCATATTTATCACTGACTTTTAAGGTACCTCTGAAAATGAGATAGTAGTCTGATGCTAATAAATTGAGAGCTATCTACTTCTGAGAAAGTTTTAACATCTTGGTGAAAGAGATTAAGGGTACAGAATAGTCCACTTGAAACTCAGGACTGGTTGTGGCTTGCACATTTTCTTGGCACACCTATACGGCATTTTCACATGACTAATTTGATCACTATGGTGCATTTGTTAGTTCCCTTGGAAGACACTTCTGCTGAGCTCTTACCCTCCCATCCAGTCCGTACATATTCTCTTGCTGTCAGAGTCCCTTCCCTTTTCCAGTCCGTCATGGGAGGCACATGTTATTTCGCTCTATATGACCACAATTGGCCACATATGATCTATGAAAAGCAACGGTCATTTTAATAACTCGAGATCAGCAAAGTTTTTGTTTTGTCCAAATGTAGGTCTTTGTTTTTTATACCTTTCTGTTGACTATTTCAACTTTTTCTCATGTACCATTTCATAGAACCTCCAACCTCAGCGTGTGCCCTTGTGGCTTTTCACGTAATTCATCTGATGGACTTTCATGCATTCAGATCAAGATACTCTCCACTTCCCTTGGTGATTAGGAAAATGAAGGAACTCAGAGAATAGTTCCTATAAGCAAATTTAAAAGGAAAAATGCAGTCCCTTTTGCAATGATGAGAATTTTAATTGCTTTCACACCTGTGTTAATGACTGTTCATTATAACCTGAGGCTACATTTATTCAAGTTACACCGAATAGTGACAAGGAAGAATGAATCATGACATGTGGCTTGTGCTGCAACACGGGACTCTGTGTCGTGAAGAGCATTGTCCTTAGCCTAGTGCTGTGATATTTCCTTCTGAAAACAACATTATCTTGCAGCTGAGGCCTGAACAGAAAAAAAAGATTTGAACACTAACTGCATTCCTGGTTGCCAGGTCATTCAGAGCACTCCTGATGCCACGTAAAGCTAGAGTGCTGGTAAATCCACGGTGTGTGGCACTCAGAACCGGGACAAGATAAAGCTGTTAGAAAACATGATTGCATCGGAAGGGACGTGGAGCATCCTGAGAGGTCGTGATTTCTGTTCGAAATAGAGCTTGCCTCAAACAGAAAAAATGGTGATGTTTATGTAAGAAGCACAAATGACTGAGAAGCCCTATCATCTTTCCTTGCTCTTGCTCTCTACTAGTCAGATATTTGCTGACAATTATGACAGAGGAAAGGTAATAATAGAGTAATCCTTGGTTATTTCTCCTCCCAGCCCTTCCTTGCCGTCAGCAAGCAGGAAATACGGGCAGGGTAGGAGCACATCTGGAAACAAAATAGAAACAGTTGAAATGATACTGTGCAACATTTCAGTTCTGTAGCAAAGAACAGAACAAAATGGGAGAAGTATGAAATAAGCATTCCATAATATTTGCCATTCCTGTGAAAGTCAAATGCTCCAATAGGTGCCCTGAAGATTGGCATTATGCCATAGAGTGATGAATGGTGCAATTCATAAACCTATTTTAAAATCTCGACTATACTTAGAATGATATTAAACAGAAAATAAAACAACACTATGACAATTTTAGAAAAGTAATACAGAAGACAGTAAAAAATTATGTTGCTAAACAATCAGCAAGTAATTATTTTTTGCTTTTTGCAGAAGGCCTCCATATTTCCACTTAGTGTTGGGTCCCATAAATACTATAGCTGGCCCAATAGCTCGCTATTCAAAAAACTGAGGCAGAAAGAAGTTTAAAAAGATATACGCTGAGTTCGATCCCCAGCACCACAAAAAAAAAAAAAAAAGATATATGGATTCACAAAGATGATCACAATTGATTTTTTCATATCAGCTTGGATTTGAATACAGTATTTATACATATTGAATATTTTACTTGTATTATATATAGTATACTATATAATGAACATTGCATAGTTTATTATATATTATATAATAAATACTATATATTTTATTTACTGTACACCATATATCACGAATATTACAAACTCTATTGTATATAATATACAAAGAATACGACATACTTTATTGTGTTATAGTCGTACAGCTTTTCATATAAACTGTAGAATTATATAAATTGTAGAAGCAAAGAATGTTATATCGTTATTTAGTATGTTAATTCAATAAAAATTACCTATACGCATTATTGATAAGGGAGATTATGCTTTGTCTTGTCCTTGTTTACAATAAAAGAAGATTTAAAATGTTTCACTGTATACAATTTAAAAGGTTATCTTTGTTGATAATAGCCATTCTTTCTGGAGTGAGGTGGAATCTCAGGGTTGTTTTAATTTGCATCTCTCGAATGACCAGTGATGTTGAACATTTTTTCTTATGTCTATTTGCTGTTGCTGTTTCTACTTCTTCATCTAAGAAGTATCTATTCATTTCAGCTGTCCACTTTTGGATTGGGTCTTTAAATTTGGAGGGTCTGATTTTTTTGAGTTCTTTATATATTTGAGATGTTAGTCCTTTGTCAGAGGAATAGCTGACAAAAATTTTTTCCCACTCTATGGGTTGTCTCTTCGCTCTGTTGGTAGTTTCTTTTGCTGTGCAAAAGCTGTTTAATAAGATCAGGATCCAGTTGTTGATTCTTTGTGATACTTCCTGGGTAGTTGGGGATTTGTTCATAAAGTCCCTGCCTACACCTATGTCTTCAAGAGTTCGATCTATTCTATCTTCCAACAGATTTAGTGTTTCTGTTTTAATATTTAGATCTTTGATCCACTTTGATTTTAGTTTAGTGCATGGGGAAAGATATGGGTCTAGTTTTAACCTTCTGCATATGGAGAGCCAGTTTTTCCAGCACCATTTATTAAAAAGTCCAATAACAAATGCTGGAGGGGCTGTGGAGAAAAAGGAACACTTCTCCACTGTTGGTGGGAATGTAGACTGGTGCAACCGCTATGGAAATCAGTGTGGAGGTTCCTCAGAGAACTAGGACTAGAGATTCCATTTGACCCAACTATTCCACTTCTTGGTATCTTCCTAAAAGAATTAAAAGCATCATACCACAGCGATATATACACACCCATGTTTATAGCAGCACAGTTTGTAATAGCTAAATCCTGGAAACAGCCCAAATGCCCATCAACAGCAGAATGGATACAGAAAATGTGGGTTTTTTTAATACAGTGGAGTACAACTCTGCCATAAAGAATGATAAGTTTGAGATATTCCTAGGTAAATGGATGCATCTTGAGACCATACTGTTAAGTGAAATAAATCATGTTTAAATACCTCATTGTTTCTCTGGTGTGAGAAACTGAAAGTGTAAATAAAGACTAAAATGTATTATATTGGGAAAGGGAAGAAAATGTCCAAATGGGAAAGGGAACAAGGGAGGGGGAAAGGAACAGAGGGACAAGAGAAATAAGAAATGGAAGGAAAAAATGGAAACAAAGCTTTTGTAGATAAGGAGGGAGGAGGGGGTGAGGGGAGGGGAATGTGAAAAAAAAGAAGCAACAAAATATGTCATGTACAGGTACAAATCCCCTATGATCAATGTTATCACTATGTACATCTAAAATAAAATTAAAAAATGAAAAATGACAAGGCTATCTTTTAAAAACTCTAAAATAATTACCTAAAAAAAGTGGGCCCAAGCTACACATATTTTAAGGATTTATAAGTGAACATATTAAACTTTTGTTCTATGTAAGAGTTATATTTTCATAAAAATTAAGTACCTATTTTTCTAACCTCTTTATGTAATATCCAACATAATATCAAATATATGTTTTTAATTTGATAGGAAAGCATTGTCTTAATTTTCCTTTGCATTCATTCAACTACCATTGGAGTTGAACTATTTCTTATAAAATATTTATATTTTCTCCTTTTTGAATCGATTTTTCATATTTTTGCCCATTCTTAAAAATCAATATATCAATATTTTCTAAGAGCTCTTAAAAAGATTATGTTAGTTTTACAGAGTATCAATACAAATTTGGAATTTGTCTTCTAAGTTTAAATGTTTATGTAAAGTGTATTTTGAGAAATATATTTAAAATATTTGATAATCTAATTTCTATTTTTCCAAATTAATTAAAGTTTTTTGAATTTGTTGAATAGTTTAAAAGAGATTCTCTACATCGATAAAATTCGTAATTTTTCTCATCCTTTTTTAATATCTTTTCTATTTGGTTTTTAGTTTTTAATTTATTTAGATTTCCATCTGATGTTTGGTTAAATATAGATACCAATTTTTCCCTATTAATTCAGTGCCTGGTGTAGTGTGCGTGCCTGTAATCCTAACACTGTGGGAGGCTGAGGCAGGCGGATTGCAAATTCAGGCCAGCCTATTAACTCAGTATTCTCATTTTAATTATTGCCTAGTATGAAGTGAGCCCCATAATTGTTCTGGATACATTATTTTCCTTAACCTGTACACTGACTCTCTGATTATGAATATTTAAACAATGACTATAAAAAATATAGGGGAGGTAGTTCTCAAATTACATTCCCAGACTAATATCATCATTAAGATCATTTAACATGACTTGGAAAATGCATAGTTTGGAGAGAAATCCCAGACCCACCGAATCAGAAACTCTCAGGCAGGACACAGCATCTCCAGATGCTTCTGATGCACCCCCCTAGTTTTGAGAACCGCAGAGAGAGGTCGTAGACCTAGGAATATGCAGTTAATTCTAGGCAGAACTGGAATTTTGTTCACATTGAACATTGGCCTCTACCTGCAAGCATTCTTTCATTATCGTAGGCCACCCTTTTTCTTCTAAGCAGGGAGCCACTGATCCTTTTTAATATACTCTTACATGATCCTGCTTTTATAATGTTCAAAGCTAGTTTTAAAATTCTATATAATGTATCAATTTCCATATTTAAATGAATGAATGAACGACAGTGGTGTGGAGGAGAATAGAGAGACTTGGATATAATATTAAACACATGCATTGGACATTCCTAATACCTTTATTTCTAAATGTGCTATGAAGTCCTCTATGTTATTTTCAAGAACATTGTTATTTTAATTAGATACATCCAAAACCTGTCTGATCTTAAAACAAAGTTTGTGTGATCACAATATTTAGACATGTCAGTTTCACAGATCAGAAATGATTTAATACTCTAAGATTAGTTGCAGCTCATCCCAGAACCAAATGAATAATGAAACAGCAAGGCTAAAATTGTCAAAGCAGAAGTATTTTGAATCAATTAGACATTTTTGTTATATCTGACTTTTGTTACATTACTGGGTACAGACTACATTTCAGGTACTAAGAGTAACTGAATTTATTGAAATAAACGTATTCACATATATTTTAACAAATATAGTTATCTTTCTAGTATTACTGATACACACAAATTGTACATGTATATACATTTTATATATATTCATTTTAAAAAGTCACATTAAAATGTAAAATACATGAAATTTTTAATATTCAATTCCCAATTTTTGCATCACATATTCTTAACTACAGTTTTGCTATTTCCATTATCATCAAATGATAAAATACAATGCATCCCAGTTATGACAGACTTCTTAGTAATTATTTTAATGATCAAAACATTTCTTTGGATGGACATCCTGTAACTGATCTCTTAAACCATGTTTTTAGATATTTGAATTAATTCATTGACTTAAAATAACATGCTGTTGTATATTTTTATTGTACATTATATAAATTACTTGTATATAATGTTCCTAAAGTTTTATATTTATTTTCAGGATATTATAGTCAGCAAATCTTAAAATCTATAGTAAAATAAATTATACAGAATGACATTTGAATTGAAAGCCACATATTGCTTTGTTTAATTAACCACCACAAAAATTTACAACATTAAGTCAGGTCATCCTACTACTATATAACCTAGCTTCTGTTATCATAAAGACTGGGAGATTGTCTTTATACATTTGAAGAGAATCTTTAAGAGGAAAATCATTAAAAATTTAAAAGTAAAGAAAATAAATTGGAACTCTTATCACATCTGTTTTGACATGCAGTTTCAACACTAAATTATAAAACTTCAGATGTTTTGAAATGCAGTAAAATTAAGTCATTGAGAAATGAACATTTTGCATATAGTAACAGCTAAAATGGCAACCTCAGTACTTATTAATATAAACATTTCAATGATATGAGCTTTTGAAAGCAATGCATAAGTAACTCCAGTAACTCTCTTAGGTTCTTCAGTCCTCAAAATGCAGTCTATACGAAACGTGTGTGCCCACGTCTGTTACGGCTCGCATTTTAACTGTCCCCAGTGGCTCGTGTACTGCAGGCGTGCTCTCCAGCGTGGGGCGCCGTTGGGAGGCAGCGGGACTTTCAGGCGGTGTGGCTTCCTGGAAGGAAGCTAGGCAATGAGGACGAGATTGTAAAGGGGATTTCAGGACTCTGGCTTCTTCCTTGTCTTTGCTTTCCTGACAGCAAGAGGTGGGTGATGTTGCTATACCATTCACTCCATGTCATGATATTCCGACTCACAGGTCTAAAAATAACAGAGCTAAGACCTGCAACCACTGAAACCGTTATCCAAAATTCATCTTTTCTTCTTTTAAAATATTGACCTTAAATACATTGTTAGAGTGATAGAAATCTAACACGTGTATACACACTCATGTCTGTGTGTGTATATATATGCATATATGTAAAGTCATGGGAAAAAGTACTTTGTGTATATAAAGAGATACACAGGGTCTGATCTGAAACTATGGTGTATTTTTAAATAAAAAATAAATGTTCAGTAAAGGACACATTGCCATTAATTCCCCTCAAAATAATGCCCCTCATTTCAAACACACTTACAGCACCGTTCATGCCACCTTCTGAAGCAGTTCTGGAAATCCCCTTTGATGAGTGTCTTTAGGAGATAAAATAAAAAGTACAGTGAATGCTGCTGCCAAGTTCCATACAAGGGAAACGTAGGCTCATAAAAACACAGTGGTCTGTCCTCCTCCACCCCATTCCCTGGATCTGGCACTGTGCAACTTCCGGCTCTTCCCCAATGTTAAAATGACCAGGAATAGTAAATGTTTGAATGGAGTCAGAACACCAAGCCAACCACAGCAGTACAGCTAAGAATAGTCCTAAAAGTGGACTGTCAGAAGTGCTTCAGAAAGTGGCCAGAACGATGGGATGTATGTGTTCAAAATGAAAGGAAGTTTATTGATGAGGATTAATAGCAATGTGTCTTTTGCTGTAATAAATTATTTTAAATTTAAGCATTCACCAAAAGTTTGACCACATCGTCTACATGTATGTGTACAATTACACACACACACACACACATATGAAACTTTTACAATTGCAACTAACCCTTACCTCTATGTGTCTTGCAGAAAAATTCAGAAAATAATTTTCTGTTGAAATTCAAAGGAATAATTTGCATCTTACTCATGGGTTTGTACGTGTTGAATATATTTATACTTAAAATGCTAAATCTCCCGAACTATGATTTTCAAATTTGGTGAACTATAACTCTCATAGGCATATATAGTAAGCCCAGGACAAAAATGTATCTAAATCATTAATGAAGAACCAAGATAAATGATAAGGATTATATGAAAAACGGTCCCCAAACATGTTACATATTAGAGAAAAAAGTGACTGACGCACTATAATTCAAAGAACATAGTTTCGATGGTCACCATTGATTGTAGACTTGATTGGCTTGAGCTATACCTGGGAGACTGGTAACACCCACTTCTGGGTGTGTCCATTATGTTCATCTTGGTCATGTGGGCACGATCTTGGGGACTGTTTCTGGTCTCTGACGCCTTCTTGTTCAGCCCTCCTCTGTGGTCTGTATATACTCCACTCATGAGATTTCAAATGAGAGCAGGAGTTTATTGGCAATTAGACTAGAGGCCATTTATGTTACATTCAGGCCAAAAAAAAAAAAAAAGAGAGAGAGAGAGAATAAACCTTCTCTATATTTCACCCATTTGTCAAGTCTTTGTACTAGGCTGAATTTAAAAGTGTCAGACTAATCAATGTAACAGAAAAAATTTCAAGTAGTGCAACACTCAGGCTGTACCACAATGACTGATGCCTGCTTTCAGCAATTTTAGAGAAAGAAATGGGAGCAAAATGCAAAAAAAAAAAAAAAAAAATTTAAACATTTGAGTTTTGTCAGGAAAAAAGGTTTGTACATTTAGATCCATAAATGTACTTACTAAAAGATTATCACTATTGAAAAGGGCCAAATAGCAAGACAAATCCAGACTTGGACAACTTTGAACAACTACTTAGGCAAAGTTAATTTTAATCTGAAAATTTTATACAGAATATAGGATTATATTTTATATTATTCGTTAGATTTCTGGTTCTTTGTTTTGGAGACTCAAAAGGTAATCTTCCAGAATCATCTCTACAGATGCCAGTAACAATACTTACAAATAAAAGTAAATTCTTCTTTCTTCAGAGTCAACCCTAAAGTCCTAGTTTCCAGTTTTCATCAAGTCAAGTTTGTATTACCTGTAAGAACTAGAGCCTATAAACCATATACAACCATATACAAGATACCAAGTCTGTTTGCTGGAAAGGCATGTGGTGGAATTAGCATCAAATGAGGGTGTAATATTTTTCCTAACTTTAGGATTACAATCTGTGGTCATATAAAGTATGACACTCTAGTAGTGACTTTGTCTATGCATATTGTACAATCGTATTCTTATAAAAGTGATGACAAAATTTGATTAAACCTATAAAAATAACATACTTGCCATGGAAAATAAAGATACAATAAAAATAATATTTCTGATTTCTGAGAGATCAAGGAGTAATATGTAGAAGTATCTTATTTTAATTTGCAAAAACATATTCTATCCAATCCAGGGTTGGAAATAGATCAAGAATTAAGGGTTTCCTCATCTATTCCTCAAAATAGGAAAGTAGACATGATAGTAACAATATCATTTTATGTGCAGTAGAAAGTAATCACGAATGTCTTCCATTGGGTCATTTAGTTCTTACTTATTTTGGTTCATTATGTGCCTTCATGCTTCTCAGCTGAAGAGAGAAGAGAAAAACTTTTTTCCCCAGTACACACTGTCAGTTTTCTAAACAACGTCTCCATCAAATCTGCGCTGAGTGTATGCCTGTGAATTTTTTTTCCTTATGTAACAGCAGTTAGGAATACCACATAGTTAATTTTCCACAAAGCCTTGCAACTCTCCTTAATTTTTTGAAAACTCAACCAAATCTGTGGGTATTGAGCTTTCAGGTAAGCGCAAGGAGAAACCAGAAGCTATTTGTTATTCATAAAATTATGTAGAGGTTATCTCCTTACAGTGCTCAACAATGACGGAAGAGAAAATTGTTTCATGGTGAAGTAAATAACTTTTCATAGAAATTAACCAATTGTTCTAACGCTAACAGTAAAACATATGATGAACGTTAAGATCCTTCATACATCTCTTGGGAAATCTAATACATCTTTTAAAGAATATAATCTTTAAAGATATCTATATTTATAATTTCACTTGTATATGAGTTAAGGATATAGCTTAGTTGTAGAGTACTTGCCACTTGCCTAGTATACATAAAGTCCTGGGTTTAATCCCTGGCATGGCAAAAGAAGAAAAGAAAAGAAAAGAAAAGAATTATTTGTAAGGAATTAACCTAAGAAAGGCTAAACATAACATTCATTTGACATTATTTATCTTGACTATCTCATGTTAATGATGAGGTAGTTAATAAATAACCAACACATAAAATCTAATTATTTCCTAGCATTGTCCTCATTTTGAAGTGAAAGAAAACACTCAGTATAATGTTCCAAGAAGATATTTGGGAAATATCACAGGTAATTTTTGTATTAAAATCCTCTTAAAATTTATATATTTTTCTGAATTTAATAAATGACCTTAGGATGGCAAAATCGAAAGAGTAATTAAAGAAATTATGGTCATTTGATTCAGAGAGGAGTATAGATGCTTAAGAAAAATAATTTCAGCTTAAGGACATCAAAGGACAATATAATATTATAAAAGAAGATGACACAAACTTAAGAAACGATAGCTCTTTATGCAGAAAGGAATACCTACTGTTTCTTGGAAATAATCCAGGATAAAAACCAAGTCAGCGTAAACCACATAAAATTATACTGTCAAAATATCAACGTATACAATACTCTAGGGAAAGTTTATAGAAAAATTAAAAATTACCTTGCATTACTATTTGTTAATAGCTTACTAAATATTGAGACATCTCATTCTTGAGAAAACTACAATTTTTGTTTTGGTTTTATATAATGCATTAGTACAAAATTAAAATTTTTTATAAATGTGCCCACAAAACTGAGTGAGATGGAATGTTTTAATACATTTGTTTCTTTTCAGATTTCTATTTATAGGTATTATAAATGAATTTTCTAGGTCTGTCATAACAAATTGCTGTGATTCAGTGGCTTAAAACAATAGAAATTTGTTCTTTCACAATTTGAAGACTGGAAGTCTTGAGGCATTACTGCACATCTTCCAAAAATTGGAGGAAAAGACACTTTCTTGCCTCCTGTAGCTTCTGGCAGCCTCAAGCATTCTTTGGCTAGTGGCAGCATAACTGATTATTGCTTCTAACTTTACGGAGTCCTCTTCCTTTTTCGTTTTGATGTCTTCACACAGTGTTATCCTGTTTCTGTCTCTTACATCCTCTTATAAGACTCTAATCACACCAAATCGGGACCATTCTCACGACTGTCTTAGTCTGCACTCTATTCTTTCATCTTCAAAAGTTCTGGGGATTGGGACATCTACATATCTTTTCAGAGGACACATCTCAATCTATAACCAATTGTAAACTGAGGCAAATAAAATAGATTTCCCTGAAATAACTTACAAATTACATTATCCATTTATGCTTGTTCCTGTTCTGTAAACTTTCTCATTCGTTGACAATCTGATATTTTGTTTTAGGACAAAACTTTTCTTTCTCAATCAAGGTGGAGGAAGAAAAAAAAGAAAGGGAAAATAACACACCCTATTACATTTGTTTGTGGTTTTTTTTTTTGCCATTCCTGTTTCTGGAACACATTCACACATCATATTAATCTTAACTCTTAGTTTAATTAAATTCTATTCCATAGAGAAAACTGTGAAGTAGCCCCTTGAAAAGGGTGTGTTAATATTTTAACATTTCCAATATGTTTGCTGTAACAGATGCAAACAAACATAAAAGGAGCACATGGAATATTTTCTGTAGCACTTTCCTGAATGACCAAAATGAATATGATTTATGAACATGAACAAACAATATGCTCTATCAGTGACATTTAAACAAGAAAGTAAAGTTAGATATTCATTAAAGATTATTATTTTTCTTTTTTTAAAATTGAGACAAATTTGTACACATTTTGGCATGTATTATGGTAACTTGATACACATATAAAACGTGTAATAACCAAATTAGGTTAATAAACATTTTCATGTCTCCAACATTAGTCATTTCCATGTACTGGGAATTTTGTACTCTCTGAGACATTTCAAAATACATCACAGGTATTTTAAGCCAATAGTTAAGCCCCCGTCCTACAGAAAACCAGAACTAATTCCTTGTCTGGGTTTCAGTGTCCCTAATTTAATTCCTTTCCAAATCTCTTCCCTGAGAATGTCCTACTCTGCAGTAAACACTCTTTCAGTTTCATTCATCTGTGAAATTTTTTGCTTCCACAAATGAGTGAGAACTATAGCATTTGTCCTTCTGTGTTTGGCTTATTTCACTTAACAGAATAACATCCAATTCCATTTGTATGGCTGTACATGACATGGTTTCCTTGTTTTAGGACCAAATAATATTCCAATGTGGATAGTGCCACTTTTTCTTTATCTGTTTATACATCAAGGGCATTAAGCTGATTTATAATTTAGGTATTTGAATAGTACTACAATAAACTTGGGACTGCAAGTTTTTGTTTTTGGTACAAAGGTATCAATTCCTTTAAAGATGCACTCAGTAGTGGGTTTGCTGGATCACAGGATAGCTCTATTTTAATTTTTCTTTCTGCACCCGGAATTGTCAGGCTGTTTTCCGCAATGGCTGTACTTCTTACAGTCCCATCAACGGTGTATAATACTTCCTATTTCTCCATACCTTCACTGTCGTTTGTCTTGTTTTCTCTTATTTGTGATAACAATTTCAACTAGGAAGTATTGATAGCTCATCGCAGTTTTCAATTGCATTTCCCTGATAATTAGTGTGAGTGAATGTTTTTATATACTTCTAGCCAGTTTACTCTTACTTTCATAAATGTCGGTTTAGATTCCTTACCCACGTAAATTGATTTTTAATTTTTTTGACCGTCAGCTTTTTGAGTTACTTATGTATTTGGCATGTTAACCCATTATCAGTTTAATATCTGAAAATATTTTTTTATTTTTCTGTAGGTTGTCTCTTAAGTTAGTTAATTATTTCCTATGCTGGGTAGAAACTTTTATAGTTTGCTATAATCCAGTTTATCCAATTTTACTTTTCCAGCCTATACATTTGTTGTTTCATCTTAAAAAAAAAAAAAAATCCTACACCAGTATTTTAAACTGCTCTTTTCTTGTGATTTGTATATTAAGTTTTTATGATTTATATTTAGGTCTTTGACCCATTTTGAGTTGATTTTTTGCATATGATGGGAAAAATGATCTGATTTACTCTTTTGAATATGTATATTCAGTTTTGCCAGCACTGTATACTGAAGATACTGCCCTTGTTACTGCATTTGCTTCATAATTTTATCAAAATAAGTTGGCTGTATGAACGCATATTGATTTCTGGTTTCTTTCTGTTTCACTGGTCTATTTGTGGAACAGTACCATGCTCCTTTGCTTTTAAAACCAGATATTGATGTCTCTGGCTTTTTAAATTTTTTTAATCTTGTCTTCATTTTGGCTTTTCTTGATCTCTTCTGATTCCATATTTGTTTTAGGATCTTTTTCTATTTTTCTGATATATTTATGAGAAATGCATAGACGCTGTAGATCCCTTTGAGTAGTATAGTCATGCAAACACTATTAATTTTTCTGATCTGTGAACATCATTTTTCATTTTATGTCTTGTATACTATATTTTGTCAATGTTTTATAATGTTCATTGCAGAGATCTTTCACTTCGTTGGTTAAATTTATTCCTAAATATTTTACTGTTTTTTCAACTATTGTTAATGGTATTGCTTTCTTAATTTGTTTTTCAGGAAGTTAATTATTGACTCATTAGAAGGCTAACTTTTGATTATATATTCAGCAAGTTGACTGAATGTTTATTAGTTTTAATAGGGTTTTTTGGTTGAGTACTCAGCTTTTCTCTACTAAAATCATATCATCTGAAAATGTGAATAGTTTGTTTCCCTTTCCAATTTGGATGCTTTTCATGGTTTGTCTTTCCTAATTACTCTTGCAAGGATTTCCAGTACTATATTAAACAAGAATGTTGACAGTGGACATTCTTACCTTCTCAGTCTTAGAAGAAACATTTTCAGCTTTTCCCCATTCAGCACCATATTGATTGTGTGTTGTTCATGTACTGTATAATTGTCAGCATTTAAAGTCATGTTCCTTTAGTATCTAATTTGTTGAAAAGATGTTGAATCCTAGTGAATGCTGCTTCTGAAACTCTTGAGATAATCCCTTTTTTATCCATCATTCTGTTGTGGTTCTACTTTCACATTCATGGATGTACATGTATTGAACCATCCATGAATTCTTATTATTATGAATCCCAGTTCACCATGTTGTATGAACTTTTCGACGTGCTCTTGAATTTGTTTTGCTAGTATCTGATAATTATTCGTTTACATTTATCAGGCATATGGGTATAAGTTTGTTTGTTGTTGTTTTATCTCTGTCTGATGTGGGTATCATTGTTAGCTTCATAAAGAGTTTGACCAAATTTCCTTCACTTCAATTATTTAGAATAGTTTAAGAAGCACTGGAATTAGTTCATTTTAAAACACTGAGTACTGGGGGCTGGGGATTTACCTGGTAGCTTGTGGCACTCTTGTACAGGGCACCTTTAATCAGCCAATTGTTGTCAATGCCTTAAGAAAAATTTTCTTATTTACAAATAACCCACGTGTTCCAAGATTGCCATTAATTTAATTACAACTCCAGAATTTACATTAACCAGAACCTGGGAAATCATGTTACTAGAGAGAATAATCGTTGCTGAGATTTTAAAAATCTGGTCAGAATTTTACTTTACTATTTGAATAGTATCCTATATTTTTCATGAATTAACCATTAATGTAGAGTTAATACTGGCTTGCATGAATTGTGTACAAACATGAGAACTTTAGAAAATTCATATTTACTAATGCTTTTAGGAGAAAGAAGTTGAAACATTGTTAAAATTTTGATCTATGCTTGTGTCAGTAATCAACTAAATAAAATCAGAGAAGAAAGAGGCTTTTAAAGCAAAATTGTAAAAGTAGTTTGACTTTGCCAGTGATTCACCGTGATTATGTTCATTTGAACACATAAAATGATCCTGAGTTAGCAAATTTTGCAAGTTGCTTTTTTGGTTTGATTCCAACAACACTTTCCAAATGTAAGTTTTTCTTGTCCCCAATCTCTGGAAATCTTATATCTTCCTTTTTTGTGTGTGTGTGCTGGGGATTGAACTCAGGGCCTTGCTCTTGCTAGGCAATCACTCTAACCACTGAGCTAACTCCCCAGCCTCTATATCTCTTTTCCTTTTCTTTTTTTATTAATTTATTTTAATGGTACACTTTAGATGTACATAGTGATAACATTCATCCTGGGGGATCTATACCTGTACATGATATATCTTGTTGCTTCTTTTTGTCCCATTCCCCTCCCCCCCCCCCTCCTTCCTCCGCATTTACAAAAGCTTTGTTACCATTTTTTCCTTCCATTTCTTATTTCTCTTGTCCCTCTGTTCCCCCTCCCCCCATCGTTCCCTTTCCCATTTGGACATTTTTTTCCCTTTCCCAATATAATATATTTTAGTCTTTATTTACACTTTCAGTTTCTCACACCAGAGAAACAATGCATGTACCTCTTTTTCTTAACATTGATCTTACTTCTTATAAAAATAGAAATACAGTTTCTTTTACTTAAGAACACTAAATCACTAAATATAATTCGTGTCCAGTTATAAGTTACAAAAGTTTTTCAAATTCACTTTAGAAACGATAAAGTCTCTTCTATAGGCACTGAGAAACACAACTTGCAGCTCAGGTCTGCACCTCAAATAAGGTCCAATCTAAAAAGAACATAAAAGCTCACAGATCTAGATTTCAAACTAGTTCTGTTTTCCTGGTGTGAAACATTTTCTTAATTGACTAAAACTCACTGCCTGTGAAGAGCAAAACAAAGACAAAAAGAAAAAAACAAGCAAACTTATTTTATTTCTAACCCTAGTGAACTCCCAATTATCTCAACAGAGATCAGACTATAAAATTTGATCCTCTACCCATGCTGTTCCCCATGGGGAGAACATCTCAGCATAAGCAAACCAGGACAAGAAGTGGAACAAAAATAAAACCAGTGAGGAGGGAGAGAGAGAGAGAAAGAGAGAGAGAGAGAGAGAGAGAGAGAGAGAGAGAGAGAGAGAGAAAGTAATCTAGAGTTCAAAAAGGAGAAGGAGAGTAATATCTAGAGATTTTACACATTATGAAGTACAAAGTGGATTTCTTTAGAGATAAAATTTAGTTGCCTCAAGCAAACGAGTCTATTTGAATGTTTCATTGGAATCTTCAAAACTGTCAAGGCATAATTTTCAGCGTTAAAAGCATGATTCATACAGGTGTATACTGAGCACATATCCAACAAGCACTTGACTCATTAGTGAGCGATTTAGTAGGATGGTACAGCTGATTTGGTGTGTCCTAAACACAAGATTTTTATAGGTATTTGGGGGGAAGCTTGCTGAAATAAATATGCAAGTTAGAAACAAATTTTGTGGTTATCTTTTCTATCAGACAGAACTCATTTCCTTTTTACTTAGCAGCAATATACAAGTTAATACTAAACTTTGTAAATTCTAGACATGAATCAGTAGTAAATAGCACACTAATCCAAGGGACATTCCCTTAGAGAATTAAACAGGATCGGGTAGCTTGTTACTAGTGTTCAAGTATGATATTTAACAGACATGCAGACGTTTCCTCACTCATTTCCATGTGCATTATTTTTCTTAGAAGCTCTTTACTCTAGAAATATATTGGGCAACTTTTCCCTATTAATTGAAATGCAATAAGTAAATCAAAATTGGGCTCCTTCTCTAAGAATAAGAGAATAAATAAATCTTAGAGCCTTAGATATTGATAACAATCATATTACTCTATTTGTGATATATGATTTATAGCACCTTGTACTTTTATTTGAATCTGTCATTTTTTCTTTCATGGGTTTGCATATTGTCTCACAGCTAATTGCGGATTTAGGTACAACTCCATGACAATAAAAATGATATAAAAATGATAGTGATATTAAGAAAATCATCCTTCAATATACATCTGTCATTTAGATTCGAAAATAAACATGACAACAGTGAAGATGGTATGTTATTAATATTCCAAATTGATTTTGAAGGCAATATTCACAGAATGAAGTGCTTGTTCTTTGTGCCTTAATTGTGGATATAGAACATGTACGAATGATTTTGTCACAATCATGCAAACAACAATAACAAAAAATACTTTTCTGTTACACTTTCTGCAAGCAGAATAGGTGTTGACATTCTGCTAGGGTTTGGGCAAATGGATTTTCTCATCATATTTTGCAAAAAGGTTATGAACAGCATTGATCCCAGATGAAAGAATTGGGTTCAAAACCCAGCATGTGTGACCGTTATGCCCCATTCCTGAGTACTCTGAGATATTTTCTTCCTCGTTTGCAGGTGGTCTTCGGGCATAAGTCCAAATTGTAAGTGCTCTGAATTATATATTGCAGGAGGGAATAAATGTTGTATCTTTTATTTATGTCTAATGGGCAGCCTACCATCTGTTTCTAATAACACGCATATGCCTTTATATCTGGGGAATTAACCAGGCAGAATCATTAGATTTTGTAATTTTTTTTCAAATTTAATCATATTTAAAAATGATCCCGGCTTCCCATCATCTAAGACTTGAAGTACATTGTTTGTCATACCCATTTTATAGATATGAACACTAGACCTTATAGTAACTATATTACTTGGCTGATATTCCCAGACTTGTGACTTGGATTAGGATTTTACCAGCATCTCCCTGATCCTGACCGTTTCCAGTGCTGCAATACTACAATAATTTATCAACATCTGTCCCAGTCCAGTGAAGGTTCTTGTCATTTCTGCCATCCCTCAATGACTCTCTCATAATGCTCCCTATAATAGCCAAAAACTGTTTTATTTACTAAGGGTCTAACAGTGTCTATGTGAGAAATATAATTCAAAACTCTACTGTGACTTACAAGGTAATAAAAGTAATTTGACTTTTGACTTTCTAATGCCTTTATTTCCATCTACCCGACCACTCACGCTTTCTGCCCTTCTTAAGTCTTTTCTTACTGTAGACCTGCCTTCTGTCTACTAAAATTCCTGGGTTTTTAAAAAAATTTCTTCCTCTGCAAGATCTTGACAAGGCAATTTCTCCTTTCTCAACAAACCCTTACGGGCTGCTCCTGACCACACTGTCTAACATCATTCCCAACCCTCATCAATCTCTGTTCAATTAGTTTATTTTCTCTAAAACACAACATCACCCATTAAGTCAACAGTATTTACTGAGTACCTCTTGTGCCTGGCACTCTTCTGACAAGAGGGATCAGGCAGTAAGCAAAAATTTCTAAAAACAAACAAACCAAACACAGCCTGCCCCCACAAAAACAAAAACAAAACAAAACAAAAACAAAAACAACAACAACAAAAAACATGACCAAATAAACTGAACATCCTAGTCAGGTAAGAGTGACAATAAACAAATAAATACGTAAAATCAATGATATGTCAGCAGTGGTAAACATTATATAGAAGAAAGGGAAGCAGATAATGGGCGGTTTGGGACAGTGCAAACAATGTTCCAGCTTTAAATAGATATTCAAGAAAAACCTCTTGAGAAAATGAGATTTGAGCCAGGACCTGGAGGACTAGAAGTGAACTGGAGTATGTACAGAAAATTCAAACCCACATGCTTTGACATCCCCGAGTCTTTCTCCCCCACTGGAGTCTGATTCCATGAAATCAAGACCTTATTTGATGCTGTATACTCACAGAATACACTCTTGCCTGCCACACTAGATACACTTTTGTATCTAACAATTTTCTTCTGTTGGCTTCCAGTGTGTTTCTCAATGATGAAGTACTTTTTAATGTTTTTTTTTAAACAACAGTGTATTAGATTTCTGTCATCAGAGAGGTGACTTTTAAATCCTTTTCCTGTTCCAACATCTCAAACATATGTCCTTATTATATTTTCATACTGCTATTATCTTACACTCGAATGCATTCAGATTTCTCTATCACTTTTCGATCACCTCATAAAATTTTTCTACTTGGTATTTTGCTACCTTCCCAGAGTTTCTTTTTCAAAATTATGAATTCTACTATATGTATTTTTCTGTCCCCTTTATATAAGTAGTAAGCATCACTAATCACAACAAAATGTCTCCATTCTGAAGCTTGCCCATATATTCCTACATTTTATCCATAGTTTCCACACTTTATCTTTGATTAAAACAAACAAACAAACTAGCACATCTAGACGCATGGATTCTTAATTTTTTAGAGTGTTCTTGTTATTTATGTGCAGTTTTGGCAAAAATTTTCTGATAGCAACATGTATTATTCCCCTTTCATTCTCCAACCTTTAATGTGGAAGTTTACTTTTTTAAGTATTGGTGATGCTTCCCTCTCATATTCAATTACTCCCTCATAATCTCCTTTCTTCCACTTTAGTCTTCTTTTGGATTATTCTTATTCCAGTAGCTATTAGAAGTGTAACTATGCTAAAATGCAAGTTACATCAAAATAAGGATGTTGTAGTGTAAAATTATGTCTTCATTTATATAATGAAGGCCATTAATCTTTAATCTGGTTGTAGAGAACCACCATCAGCTTGAAAAGTACATGGAAAAGTTCTGTTATACATATTGTTCTTCTTACCTTTGTAGTCTTTGTAAGGACATTTCCTAAACATAGTTTTCCAAGAATTCTTCCTTCTTCCCCCCCCTTTTTTTTTTTACCATAGAGGTAGCTATATCTTTATGAAGCTATGTGCATTTGCTAGGTCTAAATATACCTTGGTTACAAAAGAAAAAAGTTAGGAAAAAAAAAGTCAGACATCTCAATTCATGGTATTTACATAAACCTGGCAGGAAGACAGATTTCCTGTTTCTGCCGTAGGTGAGGAACTCTACCTTGCTCCCAGAGACCTGGTAGAGACTCAGCAAGGAGCTGGCAGAGCAAACAGTCTGCTGGGTGTCTTTAAATTACCTGCAGAGCAGGCAGTCTGGATCACCCTGCCAGCCTTGTGCACGAATCTTACAGATGCCACTTCACATGCTTCCTGGAATCCTTAGGAGTGTTTGAAATTCAGAGGCTTGGCAGAGCCATGCTCATCTAATGCTTTCTTATTTAATCTTGCCGAAAGGGGTGATTCTTAGATAGTGTGAAAATACCTTACCAAGCTACATCAACAGATGTATAGTAACTGAAACTCATTTTAAATACCTAAGGGGATTCATTCTCTTGACATATGTTTAACTCCCATTATGATTAATGGAAGCATTACTTGATTTACAACATGCTCGTGCCTTTAGATGGCTCACGTCTGTGGAGAGAAACATCAGCTAAATGATGAACTCTGCTCATGGTTCAAGTATTGCCGAAAATAATTTCTTAGTTTAAATTAGACCCTATGAATGGATTATAAGTATCACGCTATTCACCCATATTGACAGAACCTCAGGTTTTATACTGCAATAAATTAAAAAGAATCCTAACCTAATTAAGAATTTTAGACACAAGATTATTCACTGTCAGGTACTAATGACTGCAACAAAGGAAGAAAATTTTAGCTAAAACAAACAAGTGATTAGATTCAGCAACACAATTAATGGCTCGACTAATTTGTCTTTCCTTCCTTCTATGTTAACTTTTATATGAACTTTAGCGGACAGATAGCTATCCAATTTCTTCTGTGAAAAACATGAATCATCATTTAGCATATATTGAAAAATACCATATCTAAATTATCTAGGTACCACTAATTAGTTTGGAAAATATTCATTGTGATTATGATAATGAAATACCACAAAACTATATTAACATGTTATAAAACTTGTATAATTTTAACTAGTAAACAATATGTTTGTATTTTAGAATTTTTATTTCCTTTGCTACTTGTATCATTCTGTTTTTTTTTTTTTTTTTTTTTTTTTGGCCAGGGGTCGAACTCAGGGCCTTGTGTCTGCTGGGCAAGCACTTTACCACTGAGCTAGATCCCCAGCTCATCCTGTTTTATTTATGAAAAGAGCAAATATTGTTAAATGCTCAATGCGAACTTTAAGCTTATTTAATTTTCGAGGTGCTAATTAAATTGTTATTTACCATCAAATGCTGTCAGAACAAAATATACTTTGTATTTCCTAACTTTGTAATGCAAAGGTGTTTTTCTAAGTCTTATTTGCTACAATCTTGCAAGATAGACTTGCATTTAAGAGTTGGATTGAGGAGCACAGTATTGGAGCTTGCCTTGAATAAATCCCGAATTTAGAATGCCAGTTTACTTTTGCAATGAGATGTAAAATTAACAGTGATGGTTGCAAAATGTGTTGCTTATAATAATCAAGGAACTCTATGCCTTAATCTTGGTATGCTAATTTAGAAAATATGAATGGAAGATTTTTTCATTAATCAGTATTGGTGATCTAGTGCATTAATTTCACCATTTATTCATGTATTGATTAGTCATTGAGGACCTTCTGTATCCTAGGCACTAGTCTGGGTGCTATAGCTACTCAGTAAACTAGAAGAATAAAAACTTTGCCCTTTTCAAGCCTACATCCTAAAAAATGCAGTTTGAAACTTTTGATCGCTATAGTGAATCTGACACTTACAATGGTGCGACATATTCTATATGGCACAAGTAAGGACTTGAGGTGAGCACCTATATTGTGGTGTATATTATCAGTATGCTTGGGATCTGTGCAGTGCACAGTTGCATAGTGACATTCACTGCAAATGACTTTCATTTTAATTCTACATTAGGAAAGTAACAAAAGAAAAATTCCACATCTTCATCACCACTTGCTCCTAAGTAGATACACCATAGTGGTTATAAAAGCTGAAATACACTCTTCCGTTGCTAAGTACATAGTTTATTGGAACTTACCATCAGTTTATTTCTAGATGTTTCAAAACCACTAAATATTTGCTTTACTTGGTCCCTTTCCCAAAAACTTTTGGTTAAAGTGAAACATAAAATGGCATAGAGAAGTGAAATACAGAACCTAAATAATCTGTACTCAATATTTAAAATGGGGAGTTAGTGCCATTTTCTTAAATTGCTGTCAAGTGGTGACCAATAAGCCCTTCTGACAGGTGTTAACTCATATACTTATTTAAAATCTGATTGGTAGAATGTGGAGAATTTATAGGAATAAATGCTAAATCATATTTAAAACTGGTAACCAGTCAAGGATAGCAGAATTGAGTCAGTTTACCATATTATTCAGTATGAAATGTATTCACTTGGCAAAGTTACTTTTCCCTATGTATTTTGCTATGTCTTTTAGAAAGGCATACAGATTTCTGTTTGACTGTTTAATTTTTTTTAGCCCATTAACCTAAATAGACCATTTGTTATCTTTACTGAAGTTGTCTTAATCATGCATCATTTGGAAAAAGAATCTATGCAAGTTTGCTCAAATTAGAATGTGTATGTTCTTAAAACAGAAATTCTGCAGTAATTAAAACTGGGCTTATTGAGGAGCAGGCAGTTGCGAAGAGCTCTGTGGACTGTGGAGGCTAATGGTTTCTGAACGCGTCTTCCCCGGGTATTGCTGTCTCTTCCACATCTTGCGAAGAAGGTGCTGTTGCTTAAGACGACTTGCTCATGACCTCATCACGCCCGATGCTGACTCCTGCCTGTAGGCTACAAGATCTCATTGGTGAGCTCTAACCGTCTCGCTCTCTCTGTCCTAAATGCAAATTTCTTGTAAACAGAATATGATCAGTTTCCTTGAGACAAAGATTGTGCTCCTCTTTCTTCACACCCAATCTTAACTAATTAGCTGTAGTCATAAGGAGAGGAATATGTGTTATAACCACAGCCATCAGATTTCTGCAGGCGCTGTAAGTTTGGAGCAATTTCAGGAAAAATGGATACGATGGTGGCAAGGACACATGAATTGGTAATTTTCTTTTGTGCTGAGAGACTATATGGACTTTTGTTCTCTGGCTTATCATTAGGTTTAGGCAATAGGATGGTCTCCCAGGTAGCTGAGGAAATAGTAACAAGGTCAACTGTAAGATTCTATTTGCTCCTTTTTTTAGTCAACTTTGATGAGGTTTGGGAAGAAAAGAACAATTATTGACTATTTCAAAATATGATTGGAAAGGAAGAATGGGAAGAAGTCATTAGCTTTAGTGTGCCATAGAGTTGAGTCTATTCATTTGCCTCGCTGGTTAGAAAATGAAAAATACGGATATTGCTATATTTGGAAGAGAATGACGTAGTTGTGAAGAGGCAGGACGTAACTGATAGAGCAAAATTCTTGAGGAAGGAATTGGGACTGCACCTTGCATATAGTCGAAGGGATTAGAGTTGGGTAGGAAAAAATTCCTACCTGCATCTACAGAGAGCCAATTCAGGATGAATTGATTTAACTCTGGATTAAATCGAAATGCTTACTGAATTGGCCACTGATTTCAGTTTTTATTTGAAGATGATGTCAGTAAGTTTGAAAAATGATTATGGTTTCAGAAACCTAATCTTAATGAGCATGTCAGTTACTGCTACTCAAATAGACTAGAAGTTACTCTACTCAAATAAGAAAATTAGAGAATTGTGAGCCTGATTAATTTGAGCTGTAATATCTAAACTATATTGCCTGTTGTGTAATAGACAATTCTGGGCATAGAGGAAGAGCTAAAGGGCAGACCAGTGAGATGTCTACTTTGTTGAAATATGTATTTTCAGATAGGAGGTATCTCATTTTAAGAGATTTAGCAAATCGAAATGAATATGACCTAAATAAGAGTGTGGAGTATTAGCTCTTAATAAAACATGATGATTTTAATTGTCTTGGTTTACAGTCTCTTAGGCTTCTACCTGTATCTTGAGGAGAAAATGAACTTAAGGCACTATTTCAGTGGACTTCAGGTCAAGGACACCTTAACACCCAAGAGGTACTCAAGGGCTCATGCACCCATAATCTGAGATATGTGTATTCATTCTCTGAAAAGTTTTAGAGCTTCAGATCCTCAGGAGAGAATCTGTGAATACTGCAAGTCACTGCGAGAAACTGTCTGCATTGGACCTGGCTTTGAGATAGAGAGACTATAAGGGAGGTAGAGTCTTATGGAAAAGCTACTATGTTGGTGTCACCCGGCCTCAGTGGGTATTGTTTGCTCCAATACAGTAGGAGGATGCCCTCGGTGACCTTGGATGCCCTACAGAACAGAGGGAGAATCTATGGTAGTAAGGAGAGACAGTGGTGCTGCCACAGCGCATGACCATGGTGGTGCAGAGAAGGAATGATTACTCAGAGATAAGACATCTTTCTTTCTTTCTTTCTTTTTTTTCCAAGAGCATGTATTGGTACATTGTATACATAATGGTCACATTCATCGTGGTTATTTTGTACCATGTATCTTGGTTCTCCCCCTCTTCCCTACCCCTCCCTTCTGCTCCTCCTTCCCTATTTATAGCAGGTTTATTTATATTTTCCCATTGTTTTCCCTTTCCTCTTTCTTTCCTTTTTCCTTTCTTTTCCCCTTCCCCCCTTTCTAGTACTCCTCTCTTTGCAATATAACCTTCCTTTTATATAATATCTCTTAAACTTCTTTGTCCTTATTTACCCTTTGTAATAGCTAAGTCTTGGAAACAATTTAAATGTCCAACAACTAATGAATGGCTAAAGAAGATGTGGTTTTTCTACACAATGGAGTACTACTCTGGCATAAAAAAGGATGAGCTAGAGGGTCGGGGATTTAGCTCAGTGGTTAGAGTGTTTGCTTTGCAAGCACAAGGCCCTTAGTTTGATCCCTGGTAGCAAAAAAGTAAATAAATGAAAAATAGCTAATAAACAAACAAACAAACAAAAAAAGGGTAAGCTAGAGACATTTGTAGGTAAATGGATGTATCTTGAGAACATACTCTTAAGCACACATTGAATTGTTTCTCTGATATGAGACTTATTTCAATCGGCAAAAGGCCCAGAGGGGCCAGTCAACTGAGAGCACCCAGTGTTAGGGAGCCTCCCAGGAGTAGCACCAAAGTCGAGAACGAGAACACTCAGGTTTTTATTTAGAGCACCAATGTAAGAGAAATAAGCAGAAGAAGAGCAGTTTGAGCAATGTTCTGTCTTACAGCTAGGCAGTTTTTTGGAAGAAAGGGGAAAGACAACAGCCAGAACACAACATGCCTCGCTAATCTAGACTTCTTGGTGTTTAACTCTTCATTCCTCACAGAGACTGCATGCTTTTGCCCCATGATTTAACTGTTCACTCTGTGGCCATGTCCTCTACATACTGTCCATCAGAATAGTACAAATCTGGAGCTCACTGAGCACATATAGAACATCCCCTCAGTATTCTGAGAGATAAGGATTTGTAGGCAGCTGAAGTATGAAAACCTAAACTAATGAGTCAGAAAATAACAATAACAGTAAAAGACAGGATATTTTAATAATGCTCCTTTCATATTATTTAGTCATATTAAAGTAATTTGTGATCAGTATGTGAGAAGATATTTAAGAGGAGGAGTTTATTTAATAGAGAGGAGAGAATTACGACATACTTGCTGGGTAGGTCCTCTGAATCTGTACCATCAAAAATACTCCAAGGTATCAGACATAGTAGAAAAGCTTATAGTTTTCATTATATACATTGAGCATTATCATTTATAACTGTGCTTTAGAATGAACAAAGCTTCCACCAACAATGTTGTTGTTTTCTCTTTGTTTTTACTGGAAAGATACATAGCACATGTTTTTGCATTTCACATAGACTATTTTATACTCACTAACACAGATAACACATAATGTTGAAAAGGTTTTAAATAAATAACAAGAAAGCGGAGTTTTAAAAACAATAAAAACACTCAGTTCATTCTTAGTTTCTTTCTTGTAGGGTTTTTAGAAAACCCTACTTGCCATAATCTATATAGCTTATTAAGCATCTATAAAATCCACCGCTACCTCTATCTCTATGATTCTTGCTGTTTAAAAAACAATGCTACTTCCTGCTTATTTAGGGACCCAGGCATCGTTGTTGTAATACAGTCCTACTCAGTGCAACGACAGAATGGAAGAGAAAGTAAAAGCTGAGGCAGCCCTCACGGGATTGTCTAGAGCTAATAATAACAGCCTTAACGGGCCATTTGGGTGTTGCTTAGACTGCAGCCACAGACTCTACAGAGTGGTGAAAGAAAACCCTGAGAGTATTGGCTCCCGGAGGAATAAGCTACGATTAGGTGGTTAGCGGAGAGGGAAGAAAGCAGCGCCCCAGATTTCCAGTGGGGCACCAAAGTCAGTCGTTAAGATTGCTGCAGCAGCATTTGTCTAAGCACATGCATGCGATGAGTGTCTGTTACAAGAAGGAAAGATTCATGTGGCATGAGTACCCCAAATTCCCCCAGCTCTTTGACCTCCACCATCTTAAGGTAGCACAGTTCTGAAACTATTACATTCCCTAATTCTTCAATGAATCTTGCAGGCCCCTCTTCTTGAAGAAATATGTCTTTTAAGATCCACAAGTAAATTCTAATATTCTTTACTCTCTGCTCACATGGGAAAGCCTAGCTAAAAACAAGATTCCAAAAGGAATTAATATGGAGACAAGAAAAGATAGTTATCTGACTTCAGAAGTTTGAGAATTTGAGTAACATCAAATAGTTCTCAATAAGTTAGGTGTTTTGAATTATGTGTGCATGTGAGCGTGTGTGTGTATGTGTGTGTGTGTAAATTAATTGTGGGATAGAATAAGTCTTGGTCCTTTTACACATTTTCAAAATCAATTAGGATGCTTTTTTACAAAACAGAAAATATCCGTCTTGTTTTAATAAAAGATACTTTTTGGCACAGGCAATGGAATCAGTCCTGAAACATTGTGCCTTCAAAATGTTTTGATCAAGTTATGCTCATTGTCACCAAGACTCTGGATCTGTTTAATTAATTATGTCATGCTCAGTGTAACAGTTTTATTCACAAGCTGGTTTATCATAATAGCAAAAATGATTGCAACGTTTGATTTTCCAAATCAACACACTACAGAAAAAAATGAGGGCTTGTTTTCATTCGGGCAAATCAAAGTAAATTCTGAGGTTCACTCTGTTTGGACATTAATTAATTTTTTGCCCACCTTTTAGTGTGACTCATGGGATAGACCAATATAGGCCTTCAGCCTCATTCACAACCCTCACTTTTGGCCCTGGGGTAGATTGATTTTCCCTAAGGCCTTCTCAAATAAAACAAGGAGCCATCCAAAGGTAGAAAACAGATGCTAAAGAAGAAATCCAAAATACTCAATTTGTCTTGTCTACTCTTTTTAAAATTTTCCATAATTCTTGAAAAATGTTCATCCTGGTTAAACAAGGATCAACCCCACAACTCTAGTATCTTTTCTACATGCTCAAATAAACTGGACTGACTTTCTGTCAATAAGTTTAATAAAACTTTTGTTCTTAGAGATCATAATCTAAATTATTTAGCATGTGTAAAATAACTCCCCTAATTTAAAATCTAATTGATAATATATTTCTGCCAGAATCATTATCTTCCCTTCTCTGGTACGCCTAGTCTCTTCTAATCTTCTCACATTAACTGGCTATGATGTCTAAGATATTACTAAATATAAAAGTTTGTTATAGAATTTTTTTTAAAGTGAGGCAATTAGGAGAGTAGGATAATTAATTTTTCTAATTGTTTTTCTGATTGTCAGTAGTCTTACTGGATAATTTCTTTTACATTTTAGAATTATTTTCTTCTGCCTCTCCATTTTTTATTTTTGGGAAAATATCACTGCAGGATTTCATTTTACTTATTCCAGCTACTACATTATTCACTTTCATGCCCCACATTTTCTACTAGCATTAATTTCCACTGTTGTGAAAATAATGACAAATTTTATCATTGACCCAAAACCTGGCAGGTTAAAATTTAAGTAGTGATGATGTGATATTAATAGAGCTTGTGAATATTTATTATTGAAAGATCCAAGGTGGCTTGGCCACATGGAACATATTGTTCCCAAGCTATTCTGCAGCATATGGAGGGTTCACATTTGCATTTTAACCTAATCAAATATCAAATATTAATACAATCAGAAGGGGTCTAAATATTTTGAGAACACAGTGACTTTTAAAATTATGAATATGAATAATGGACTTGATTAAGTTACAGAATTTAAAGAATCTCATAGCTTTGTACTTTTTTCTGGTTTCTATAGACTCCTGCCTTGTGTCTGCCCTTAATGTAATTAATACGTTTCTAATCACAATCTGGATAAAACAAGGAAGAAAAATATTCCCAGTCTACTAGGTTTTATCGAAATCATTGTTCCCTTATATTGAGAGAGAGCATAACTGAATTTGATTAAAAATGGTTTTTAAATTGTCTTGGATTAAATACCTAACAATTTACAAACAAAGAAGATTATGGTCAGTTATTCTTGACTTGTTTTATATGCACAAATGCTGTTTGAGGATAGATAATTTTATTAACATTTAAAATATCAATATCAATTTATATGAGAGAACTCTTATGCAGAAATACTTGTGACGTTATAAATGATATAAACAATATATGAAGTACCTTCCATTCTATCATACCGTTATATTTTTTACAAAATGTGTATTAAAATGATGAATTGCGTGTTCTTGCAAGGACACTACACTTTAGGAAGTCCCAGCGTAGCGAGGTCTTCCTTCAGGAATAATATTGATCACCACCTGACAAGAAAAAGTTCATTTTTCAAACCTGAGGAAACACCAAAGACTTAATGGCACATAATATGGAGATTAGAGAAATATTGTGCGGCGTAAAGGAGTAAAGGGAAAATTTTCAGTGTATTTTAGTGTTGGTATGAGAATGTATACATGTTTTGTGTTCTTTTTTTAATTTTATAAGTTTACTTTGAGTCAACAGAGTAAACAAATTGAGGAGGAATGGTTAGAATGTGTATCTACCCGATACTGTTTGAAACCGATGTACTACACTGATAAGCTCTCTAGGGGCACCTCTGCTGTGTTTGATATAATAGAACAAAAATTCTGAAAACTGAACTCGCTGTGAATATAATAGCAAAACACTACTATGTACTCAGTTGTGTAACTATGCATTCGACTTTTTCTTCAACTTAGGTCACAATTAATTTCCATATGGTAGACAGTATCAAAATAATATAATTGAATATAGGACATTTGATTTCCACACTGGCCAGTGAAGTAAGACAGCTACTGGACTGTAGTTTTAAAAAATAAGTAACAAAATGTAGACAGATTTAAAAAAGCAGTAAAGTTTAGCAAGTGTGAGTATGGGCTTTGGACTAGGTGATGAAGTGCATTTGCAGGCTGAATGACCCCTGGACTTCGCTTTTCTCATCTCTTAAGTGACCATTCAAATAGTATGAACTTCATAGATCTGTACTGGGTCACCAGAAACCACTTAGAGTATTAGCTAGTAGTCTCGGCCTTGGGGCTAAGAAAGATGTTTCCCTTTTTTTTTTTTTTTTTTGTTTTGTTTTGTTTTGTTTTTTTGTAGTACCCTTGCTTTTGCCACATGATTATACTAAAATTCAACTTTCTATCTTTTCTTCCATATATTTAGAATTTTGAAAAATATGGTTTTATTTTATTGTTGTTTTAGCTGGCTGATCTCACTGACTTAAATGGTAAAACACTGCTCACTTATAAAACTAGGTGCTTAAATTGATTTATTTGTTTGTTTATTTATTTATTTATTTATTTATTTATTTATTTATTTATTTATTTATTTTGGAGTGCTGAGGATCAAACTCAGGGCCTTGTGCTTATGAGGCAAGCACTCTAACCACTGAGCAAAATCCCCAGCCCTCGTGCTTAAATTTAAAATAAATGAACAATCACATAATTTTTTCTGGGTGGGAGTAGGCAACTGACTCAAGTTGATTTTCCCCTCGTGGCCCTAATAGTGCTATACACTGGTAATGTACCCTTCACATCAAATTACAAAATTGCTAGTTCTTTTTATATATTCTCCTTCTTACCATAAGCTGTATTGAACTTCCAGCTATGATGGAAGTGTCTGAAAAACAAGCTGACTGCTTGATTGGGGTGTTGACTGTTACCTGTGAAATACCAAGTTATCATGTTCCAAGCTGCATCATTAGACCCAAGAAACACGAAGCCAGCAGCCACCCGCTTATTTCAAGATTGCCATCAACATGGAATGCGTTAAGAAATAGGAAACATGTTGGAGATTTGGAAAATAGACTCATAATATTTTTGCTACTAAATTGGTTTCAATCTTAGTTAAGAATTTCAACAAACCTTCCATTTAATTCTTATCTTTTAATATTTCCTACAATAGTATCCAAATAAAATTTCTCAACAAAACAAAACAAATCCACAAGTACTTCCAGACTTCCATGGCTTATTCTTTTGTACTAGTATAAAGTGTGTGTTTCATTTGAAAGAATTCACAGTGTTTAGGAATTATATGTAATATTGTTCATATTCAATACTATTAATGTTCTTATTGATAAATCTATAAACTTTGAAGTCATGCTGTAAAATTCTATTTAGTATAAATATGAAAGATATGTGCATGTCCTATTGAAAAACTTCATTGGGATTAAAGTAATTGTGTATTTTAAAATCAGAAACTACACATATATAATATTCAATGTGTCAAAAGTAAATTTTTTCTTTCATTCAGTATGTCAGACTTCGTATATTTCTCTTTTGCATATTAGAAAATGGATCACTGTTCAATAAAGAATCATTGACAGGTACAATTCAATTTGATTTTCTAACAGATTTGACGTGCTAGATTTTTTTTTAATGTTTCAAAATTTATTTTTATTATTGTATGACTTTTCTATATCAAATGCAATGAATGTTTTCCAATCACAATTGTTTGATTCAGAAATATCCTTTATGTGTAGGTGGCTTATTATTAGACATTCACCTAAAGAAAGGTATAAAAGGAATAACAGTGCTTAGCTCTTTCAGCAGATGAATGGTGGTTATAATGAATTTGAGTTACTATGTATGTAGCATTAGGAGTTGGCAAAATATTATTTGCATGAAATAATACATACTGCTACATATTAAAGTGTATATGGCTATTATCAGCCACTGTAAAGCCTGCATAGTGTCACCAAATAAGAAATTCCCAATTTTATTTCAGTCACTCAATTTTTCTGACTATTATCATTGGCAGCATGAATGCAGATTGTTGAATTTTGGGTTCGCCTAATATGGTAAGAACTTCCAAAAATTCTATTATTTCCACTCTCTGGTTACTTAGGCAACATTCGGTCTGAATCCTCTCAGCTCCTGTTAAGCTTTGTTCTCAATTGCTTTCAGATACAAGGCAACTGAAATTTACCTTGAAGAAAACCTAAGAGGAGCCCAGTTCTGCTTCATTCTTGGCAAGTTGCAAATATATCTAATTTCAAATTTTAGGCATGTTTAAGAAAAAAGAGTGTCAGAGCAAGATTTGCAGTACACTACTCAATTTATCAAAGAGAAGAGACTACGATCACAGCATTTTGATTCTTCATTTACTAAACACGCTGTTTCTTATTGACATATTTAGGAAGTCACTTCAGCACTGTTCTCTGAATTTTAAAACATAAATGTAAGTTCAAAATGTGCAGCCTATCGTGCAAAAAAGAGTCGCCACGGACTTAGCCCAGAACGTCTGCTCTCCTTGCCAGTATCCCTACAGATACACCCTCTGGCCTTATTGTTTATAGTTGGTAACAGTCCATGGATAATAAAGCCATTTCTAAAATAAACAAAACAAAACAGCTCTCCTTGGAAAATCGGCCCCACCCATTATCTTTAACTAACTCATTTAAATAAATTATGTTAAATGTTTGTTTTTAGTCACAGATATAATTTGAATTTCAGAGTGCATTATTTGAACTCATTGAGGGTATTCTTCTATCAGCATTATACAAATGATGCCCTGAATACATGTTATCAGTTCAGAAGTTTGAAAGTTGGAGCTAGGCTAACTTCAAATATCTAGCCTGAAATATTGTTTGGGTAGAGATCTCCGACTCACAGGCATTAGATTCACAATTTTCCAACTTCAGAGTGATCTGAAAGTGATATGCATTTGGGAAAAGCCACACTGTGATTTGGGGTTTTTGCTTGTTCCTGGGCCAGCAGTTCGAAGTGGATACTCTCCTCCAATGCTAAGCCAGTTGTAAGGGGAAATTGCAAATGCTCCGCTGAGTATTGGGCTGCTCTTGTTTCTTTGATACACGTATTCAATGAATTAAATGACATATACATGTTATTGTAAAATAAGCTTTGTGTTAGATGATTTGCCCAACTGCAAGTAAACCCAAATGTTCTGAGAACTTTTTAACTTTTTAATTTTTATTAGTACATATTCATAGTGCACAACGATTACATTCCTCATATGGGTTGGTATGTATGCAAAACGTGTCTTAGTTCCTTCTACTCCCCTTCCCACTATTCCCCTTCTTTCCAACTCTTGATCCCATTCCCATTTGTACAAGGCCTTTCACACAATTTCGTGGGCATGTTTAAGGTAGGCTGTGCTATGCTATGAAGTTTGGTGGCTTCGGTGTATTGAATGCATTTTCGAATTACAATATTTTCAACTTAGGCAGTCTACTGTGATGTAACTCCATCACAAACTGTGGGGCAACTGTATTTTAGAACTTGCGACCTTGTGAAAAATGTCAAAGGGACCAAGTTTAACAAGCCATGAGTGCTTCAGTCACGTTAATTAAATATAGTTTGTAGTTATAGCATTACTAATTTAAAACATACCTTTTCTTTAAACATACTTTTCTTTAAAAAGAAAAGTTTTCAAAGTCCATTAATTACTAAATAACTGATATACTTTTGATGTCAATTTATGCAAAGCAAACTGAGAGGTGGACTAATCTATACCTTCCATATAGACTTTTGGCTATATATTGGCATCATTGTATCTACTATATTCTGATCAAGATTTAACATCTTTCCTATGAAATATTATATGTTAAATCATATTGAACCTAATCTAACAGAAATTAAATTGTACCTTGAGGAAAAAATAAAAAAAAAAAACTTCTCTTGCCCTTTAGGCAAATTAGCTACCAAGGCTTCAGGATTAATTTATTCATTTAATTTATATGTGAAATACCCTAGAAAATGGATTCATTTACTTGGATAATTGAGGCCTCAAGCTCAAGTTTTTCATTAACTATTTAGATAATTTAGAGAAGATTTTTCTCTTTTCTGGAATAATTTTCATAATTGCTTCTTCTTCACTCGATTTTATGTGAGGAAAACTAGAGTTCAAAAATCCCTTACAGGGGCTGAGGATTTAGCCCAGTGGTTAGAGTGCTTGCCTTGCAAGCGCAAGGCCCTGAGTTCGATCCCCAGCACCAAAAAAAAAAAAAAAAAAAAAAAAATCCCTTACAGTCTACCAAATAGTTTTCCCATTATAATTTTTGCTCCGAATGTCTCTTTTTTGCAATGTATCTGTAAAATATAGTGAATAATGTTCAGTTATCTGTTTCTTACCAAAGCAGGAATTTATCAATAATGCTGTATAGATATAAATATAGAGTGTATGTATTTTTTTGTGTGTATAAAATATTATGCAGATATGTACATAGATGTATTGTATGCCCACACACAAGTGCATGCATGTACATTATACCATGTATGCTCATATATATATTTGCCATTTGGAAGTTTATCTTGATTGAATTTGACAATCCTAATGATGTTCCTATTAGGTATATTACTGGTCGGCCATATAATCATCATTACATGCACTATGCTGAGCTCTTCAGCATCCTTTAGTTGGTTCAGAGAGTGGTGTTATTCTTTATGCAAATAGAATGATAAAAACTTGATCACATAGCTGTAAGCTGTTTATATGTAAGGCTGTGGTTTAAGAGTAAACAATTGAAAGGACCGGGAACCAAATATGAACTTGTAAGATTCCTAAAAAGCTTCCTGAAGAAAGCCATGGGAATAAAGCTCAAATGATGTGTGTGAGTGTGTTGGGCACCCCATGCCTCATCCTCCCAGGTGTCTGAGTCTACTTCCAAGTGTTCAAAATGAACGCACCGTCTCGTGAGTCTGTGTGTACTGTACTGTACTACCTTCCTCGAATATCTTTGTCTTCCATCCTATTTTCTTCTGTGTTGGTCAGAGGTCCCTTTTCTTCTGACAGGTTCAGATCTTCTGAAGTATTCACATTTATATTTCCCTTAAAAATTCTAGTTGCTTTCCCTACACTAAGTTTGACACAATGATAATATTTTCTTTCTTCCTCCTCCTGGCACCATTTGTTAGATGTTTTTTATACTCCTTATGAAGTAACTTCTTCATCCTCTTTTGTTTCATTTGTGGTGACTCCTTCCTCTGCCACTATCACCCTTTCCCAAGATGGCAACGTGGCCAACATTCTCTGATAGAACTTTCCACATTCAAGTGGTTGCTCTGTCTCTCTGCTCTCCAGTGCAATAGTCATTATGCATATGTGTTTGTTGTGGCTAGTACAACAGTGTTTGTAATTTATTTGATTTTAATCAATTTACATTTAGATTTGAAAAGCCAACAGCCATTATATTGGACAGGCTAGCTTTGGAACCTGCCTTCACTATTAAATACTCAAAATGCAAAATTGCCATGTGAAACATTCTACTTTTGGCCCATCATGTTTCATGTTCAGCTCTATAACCTAACACTTTTACTTAAATATTTGTTCAGGTTCATGAAGTACTCTAGCCCTTTATAGTCATTTGCTTCATAGCCTCACTTTTCTCCTTATCTACTTTACATTTCTTCACTTTCATTAGTACAACTCTTCTGTTGTCCTCTTTTCTTTGTGGTATATTCAACTGGAAAAACTGCAAACCCCTAACTTAACTTACCGCAAATCGTTCACCAGAAAAGGACTAATTAGGTTGCCTGGAAGAAAAAAGAAATCACATAGCAGAGATCCACTGACTTGTCTCATTTGAAATGAAAGCACGCGTACAGTTCTATACTGTGAAGAGATGACTGTGCTTTTCTGGTTATTCATGCTCCAGCCGCTACAGATGACCAGTTCATGCCATTCGTCTTCTCAAACACAGATATTCCCTCTTTCTTCTTCTTTGGCAGTTGATGATATTACCTAATATTTTACTCGAGGAAAACATATAAGACTACTTCATCTTGCTGTAAGATTTATATCCTATCTACATTTGTTCCTACAATCTTATTGAATAGCCTCCCTTTTCCCTAAAATGACTTCCAATCTTAGAGATTTTGCACTTTATTTTCCTTCTCTCTTCTACCAATTTTCCTGTGTTTAGGTCTTACCTGTCGTTCAGGTTTACATTCAAAGGGCATCTTCTTAATGAATCCTTCTGTGACCAGATTGCATGTCTTCTCCCTTCTCTGAAGCCACTAGTATTCATTTTAATCATCCAGTTTGTTTTTATAGAATGTGATGCTATAAAATTATCTCATCTAGTGATTTACTTGTAAGTGTCTGTTTCCCGGTGAGGTAAATTAAGTTTGTTTGGAACATGAACATAGTGTGTCCTAGTTGCTCTGTCCTCAGCAACTGGAATAGTGCCTGGAATACTGTAAAGCTCTGAAACTATCTACTGAATGTATAAGATAAAGAAATAATGAAGTTGTCTTTTTTGTGCTCAGCCAAGCTATCATCTCCTGAATTCTTCATTTTTCTCTAGCCATACTCACAGTTCTAGAAAACACATTCTTCAGGGGTGTTCTTAGAATAATTAATAGAAATGTATAGGTGCTTAACCATCATTTGTATCCTTTCTTCCTTCCTAGAATGTGAATTTATGAAAGAATTTCTGAACACTATTATTTTATCTTCCATATCTACCTTATAGTGATCCATAGGAAGCATTTTATTGGCACATTCATCATTAAAGTTCTTAATTTTGGAGAGCCCCACAGTGTTATCCTGTGCTGCTTTCCATCTTGTCTAATGTCATTTTCCTGGTGATTTACTGATCATGGCCATTATTACATAAAGGACCTTAACTTTCTACCCAGAGTATAGCAACCCCCTTTTCCTTCCCCGCCCACTGCTTACCTACATCCATCCACCAAACAGTCGTCTGGAATTTCATATCGTGGTAAATATTACCACCAGCAGTATTATTATTGATCTTTTCCTTTTTCTCACTATTTTCAAGCCAAATGCTGGCAATTCTGTCTTCAAAATATATTACGAAACCTTTCACTCTTTGTGGCTATTTCCATGCCTCATCCTACCAATATTTATGGTCTGGATTTCTGAAGGAACCAAATGTCCTCTCCTCTGTTCTATCACCGTTTTCCTCCAATATGTTTTCTACACTACTGCTAGAATGATGTTTTTAAAATGTATATTTGATTGTATCATTCCCCGTTTCAAATAACATTTAAATGATACCTTAAAGATCTGTACTTAACAGTCAAATATTAGATGAGATCACTCTACCTCTCTAGACTTGAGTAACACCAATCTGCTATATATCTTCTCTTCCCTAACCTCAGTAACTTCCGGTTCCTAACTCCATATTGCCTTTGCTAGTGAATCTCTTTTGAGGCTATGTTATCTCTTGATCTTTTAAATTTGACTTCATACTCAACTTTCAGATGTCTAACTCCAGTGTGACTTTTTGAAGAAGAGAATGTATTGTCTTTACAGAAAATACAAAGTATACACATGCTTACCCTCATAACTTCCTGTCTATATGAATATCTGGTTGAAGCAGAATGATAGTAGAGTAGATAGGAAATGAGAAGGCACAATGATAAATGTTCCTGTGTACTGGTTTCTAACACAGTCCCCATGCACTGTGTACTTGGAATTCTGTGGAAATATGTAAACCTTCTAGTATTGTGCCCTCAAAATTACTATCTGAATTAGCCAGGCTAAACATCATCATCCCCATTGCACAGGTGAGGAAACTGAGATTCACAAATGCTAAGCAACAGAAGTGCTTGAATACAGATGTTTTAAACCTTAACGCCATGATATGGTTAAGATAGGCTGGTGATCTTTGTTGATGTGGCCATCAATTATGTCTAAGCATATGTGTTATTTGTCAGATTTCATAGTAACATATAAAGGTACTATGTCTTGGAATCTAGTGGTTTTTTGTTATAATTTCTTTTTATAGTTAAATGACTTGTTTTTTTACTTAACCTGACTATACATTGTGTTCTTTATCATTATTCATACCATTTATTAAAAAGAGGGAGGAAATACTTCTTTTTAGGACTCTTGCTTTAAGTTGTTATAAGAACAAATTATTCTATACTTATGTTATAGTTTAATGATAAATGTTTTAAAAGAAAAAGCATACATCTTATATTCAATGAGAAATATTGTTCTCTTAGAAAATTATGAGCAACAAGGATTTTAGAATAATTTTACTGCGATGACTCATGAATAAATTCTTTCTTCATTGTAGAAGGCATCATCTTTGCCCCATTATTAGATGAAATGAACCCAAGGACAAAGGAAATCCAGAGGTAATCCTTTTGGCAATCTTGTCATGCAGTTTCTGCAAAACATTCCCTGCAGTGCGGGATTGTTCGAAGCTTCACATGCTGAGTCCTGCTTGCTGTGCCAAAAACTAGCTGCCTCTTGCTGAGAGAGATTTTCTGGAAAGAGAAAGAAACTGAGATATTGATATTTCTGTATGGTCCAAGGTCCGAGTAGGTCACAATCTAGGGAAAGCGATCTGTGGCTTTTGTGTCATATCTGCTGTTCTGATTGGCTGAAAGTACTTAGTTTTGAAAAGGAACATCTTATTTAATGTTGCTCTCTTTTGTACAAGGAGCAGTTTTCCCCCTGGATCAATCTCTTATTTTTGACACTTTTAGTTTCTCTATGGTCATATGTCCGCTTACTGTTTGATATCAAAACTATATAGAATTAGAAAGCAACAAAAGTATATAACTGATGAGATTTGTAAGAAAGTTTTCTTTTGTGACATTTCCAAATTTACCGACATCAATTAAAAACCTACATGTTTTAGGGAGAAATGCATGAGATGGGACAACGACCATTTTCTCCCGTTGATCACTTTGAAATCTGAAAGTAGGTGTAGATCATGCTGGGTTAGGTGGTTCCTGCCTGCAATCCTAGCACTTGGAAGGCTAAAGAGGAAGACTGAAAATTTAATGCCAATGTGGGCTGCATGGGGAGACTCTAGCTCCAAAGAACTAAAACAAAGCAAAAAACAAACAAACTAAACAAAACAAAAACCAAAAAGCACCACTGCAGCAAAAACCAAAGTGAAGCTTGGCACAGACAGTGTTTTAGAAGAGGAAAGAGGATATTGTCAGACAGAAGAGAGAAATTTTGCTGTGTGACTATGACCTGAAATGCCTGGTATATTATAGTAGGTTGTGTGAATTCTAAGTGGCTAAAATAGTAACTTAGTTATCACTTAATCTGTTGTTATCCACTGACACACTTCAAATAAATCTTCATTCCTTGTGTACTTAATATAAGTAGTACAAAAATTTACATTAAAAATCTATAGATGCCATGGTTGCTTTAATATATTGCTGAGTTTTTGATAATGTATTGTTTAGTCTAAAATATTACCCAAATATATGAAATCGAAATGGGTGAATTCTTTATAAGGTTAATGTTTGCAAAGAATTCCTCCTCTTATGGTGTTATTAATAGATATAAAATGTATAATTCCAAAGCCTCTCTTATGATCATTTCTTCTTTGTTTTTCAGTTCAGAACAGTCAAAGTTTCTCAAAACGAGGAGTGTTGAGGGGGACTGGAGTCATTTCAGAATACTGTGTTCTATAGAACACCATATCATGTAAGATTTTTAAAATTTGATTTCTGTTTTAGTTACTTTTTCTCATTGCTGAGACGAAATATTCAACACTCACAAGTTAAAGGAGGAACAATCTATTTCGCTTGGCTTTTAGGGATTTCGGTTCATAGTTGGCTGGCTCCAAGGAAGGGCAGAGTGTCAGAGGGGCATCGCAGAGGAGAAACAGTCCATGGCAGGGCAGGGCAGAGCAGGCAGAAGGCAGCCGGCAGTGAAGTAGCAACCAGCGAGGGACAATAGCTTCTTTCTCCCCCTTCTATACTCCTATATCTAGGATACCCAGTTTAGGGCAGTGCCAAACCAATTAGCAGGCTGATTTAGTAATCACACACCCTTGATCCCTGTATCACACACCCTAGATTCAACCACCTTGGAAAATGCCCTACCTTTGATTGCATGAGGCTTTGGGAGGACACCTAGACACAAGCCAGGACAATTTCTAAATTTAGTATGAAAAATTCTAAAACACCAGCATATCAAATATCATTAAGAACAGCAAGAACAGACTTCAAGTTTTACTTTCAATACTCAAATGTTAATTTCTGTGGTTGAAATTACTTGTCACAAAGATGAATACTAGAAAATATTTCCTGAAAGATCCATGAGGTGAATTTTTATTTGGTAATTACTATCCTGACCTTTTCATTTCTCCAATTTGAGGCTCAAAACATTAAGGTATATTGAAAATTAAAACAAATATTGACATGAGAACTGTTATATTTTATAGTATTCCTAGCTATATTTCACAACCTTGTTAAGAATAGCAGCTGCTTTAGAGTGTATAAGAAAAATTTGGGAATCTCAGCTACATTCTATCTCCTAGAAACTTTTGATGTCATTCAATATTTTTACTATATCTCTTACCATAAAATATATTGAAGAATTTAAGCAAATATGAGAATTGACTTGTTTTCGCAAAAATGTTACTGCTTTTTGAGATATTTGACTTTAATTCTTGTTTATTTTTTAAAAGACTTTCAAGAATAATATAAATTACAAAGATAGTATGGATAATTTCTATATATTTGTCACCCAGTTTTCTCCTGACACAAACTTGTTCTATTGTACCGTATTTGTCAAAACAAAGTAATTAGCCTTGGTAAATGACTGTTAACTGCACATGTCAGTTTTCTGTGAAAGTTGTTTTCCTGTTGTAGGATCCATCTAGGACACCACAATGTATTTATTTCTGATGGCTCCTCAGTCTTCTCTGGGTCTATGATCACTTCTTTCTCCCTCCCTCCCTCCCTCCCTCTCTCTCTCTCTCTCTCTCTCTCTCTCTCTCTCTCTCTGTCTGTCTCATTGTTTTAAATAACATCGACAGCTTTGAAGGAAAGTAGTCAAGCCTGATTAGAATATCCTTGAATTTTGATTTGTCTGATGATTTTTTTGTGCTAAGTTTAATGAGTTTTGAGAAAACTCCACAGAGATAAAGTGGCCTTCTCATTCCATCACATCAGATATTGTGTGATGTGAATACACTATCTCCCTGGTGATGTCAATGTTGATGAAGTTAATTTCTGCCAGGTGTTTCCATTGGAGAGTAACATTCTCTCTCTCTCTTTTTGTATATACATATATACAGATAATTTTTTCCCTTTGGAAATGACTTACTTTTCCAGCCCACCAGCAAGGACAGGAAAATTAAGCTGTACTTCTGAGGAGGATTGTCTATGTAGATTATTTGGAATTCTTCTGTAAAGAAGATTTGACCCATTTTTTTTTTAAGTTGAGATGTAACAATGAAGGTGTTGTATATAATTTAAATTTCATTTCATGATTTAATTTTCTAGTTTTAAACTTGACTGGCACATCTACAATGCTTTCTTTGAGAATCTGAAGTGAAGATTTAAGAGTAAACAGCTTACATTGTTTTGAAAATTTGTTTTCATATATTGTCTAATAGGAAAAAAGTGCCAGAACAGCTCTCTTACTTCTTTGTTAAGAAATCATAGCAGGAAAAGTTATACATCCTTTGGTGGACTTAGAAAATGATCAGTTCTAATTTCAACAAGTTGGATAAAGTAGCAAGTTATCAGTATACATTACCGAATACAAATCTACTGACTAAAAATCGAGATGTGACAGCTAAAAATACTGTTTTGAGAAGTAACTAAACACAACTGTTTCCTTTTACATGCAGACAGATGGAATATAATGAATTACAATTTCAACCACATTCCACAATCAGAGAACATATTTTCTAAACGCCTCAGCTTCAAGGGACTCGGGTTTGTATTTCAGAAAGCTTGCTCATTGTGACCTCAATGTATACCAAAGGACATTTAAAGACAATAGATTTGGCACACATACTGCTCTATGGTCATTAAGTGCCTTATAAATGAGTAGCAAAACTTCAAAATCAATACAGATTTTTTGGGGAAGCCAGTCAAGAGATTTTCAAACAAAGAGTAGTATGTTCAAACAGATGACTATCCATAAGGATGTGGCTGGCTACATTCAACAGAGAGTATGTTTTGAAAAGAGCAGAACTCTATTACCCCATAAGAAGAAAGTCTGTGCAGTCTCAACTTTATAAAATATATTGCTAATATCACAAAGAATACATTATATCATAAGAAATGTTTGCAGGGCTTGGGATTTAGCTCAGTGGTTAGAGTGCTTGCCTCACAAGCGCAAGGCCCTGAGTTCGATCCCCTGCACCAAAAAAAAAAAAAAAAAAAAAAAAAAAAAAAAAAAAAAAAAAACCAAGAAATGTTTGCAATGATGAGACAGAAAACAGATCAGGAAATACCTTGTAAAAGAGGCAAATGTCACAAATTCTAGTAATAATTAGAAGAATATTTATATAACAATTCCAAACTTCCCACTTAGAAATGACTATTAATTTCATGACTCGACTGTGTAATAGTGATATTATTACTGAACCATAATTTCATCTGTAAATGAAATATCTGGCTTTGAGATGTTTCAATTTTTATTCTCTCTCTGGGTGAAATTCTGTCTGGATGAGACTACAGCTTTGAAACAATGACAGGATTCTTGGTTCCTTAAACTTTTACATATTCCATACGATTAGGCAGGACATGTTAGTTCACTCAAACAGGAAATCCTTCCACTGAAAGTTCATCCTAACCCACTTTATTTGTTCCCTTTTTGTCACTGTGACCAAAACACCTAAGAAGGTTAAATTAAAGGAGAAAAGGTTGATTTCAGCCGACAATTTCAGAGGTTTCTGTCTGTGGGCTACTGGCTTCCAAGGCAGAAACATCACAGTGGAAGGGCCTGGGGGAGGAAGGCTGCTCACCTCATGGCAGCCAAGGAGCAGAGAGCAAGGGAAGAGCCAGCCGGAAAGAGTTTAAGTGTCCCATATAGTCCTCCGGGTTGCGCTTCCAGAACTCAGACACACAGAGAAGTGTGCTTTACTAATTCCTTAAGCAACTCTACTCTCAAGCCAACCAAGAATAACTCTCACAAAATACATAAAATCTCAACTTCGAATGAAAAGAGAAAGAACACTAACACATGGTGAGAAGCGATAGAACCCAGCTTCCGCCAATGAATTTCCTAAATTATGCGCTACTCTCTGTTATCACTGCCACTCTGGTTCAGACACCATGGCCTCTGGCTGTTTCCTGCCCCCTCTTCCTGCGGGGTCCGTCTGCCTGGTGTAGCTTTGTGCAAATCTGTTTTCTAAACCTTTGCCAAATTGATCGTTCTGAAATGTGATCGGACGTGCCACCTTTTTTCCAACAGTCCTCTAACATAGTTCTCTATCTGTCATGGCAAAATGCAGCTTCTTTAACATGACCTGCCAAGTCTTTCCTGGTCTGGATTTGGCTCAGGTGTTCATGATACCCTGATCTGTGCTGAGGTGCTTCTCTTAATGAACTACTTCCATTTCTCAGTTTTCCAGATCTAAATTCTCTAATTTTTCTCTTATTATTCTTGGTCTATTTTGCTTCTTCAGTCTGGGACATTCTAGTCTGGTCTTTTGTTTCTCCATACTTGAGAATGCTTTGAAGGCCCTCAGGTGTTAAAATAACTAATCTGTGCTGCTTTCATTATTAAGCCTTTCTACATTTTTCTGTCTTTCCTCCCATCTGTCTTCCACACTAGGATGAAAACTACTTAGGAACATCACTGTTAGTCATGTCCCGGTATGTAGTACAGTGGTCAGTATTTAGTAAATATTCATGCATATTTGCTAAAAAAAAAAAAAAGAAACTATGTTTGTAAATATGTCCCCAGTTAAATGATCTATTTCTATTATGTGTATATATGCATTTGAAAAAGAGAACATTTCCAATTATCTTCACGTTGTCTGTATTATTTGAATTGAATAATATTTTGAAATTTATAAAGTAAGAATACTATACTGTCCATGTGTGGGAAAATGATTGATCAGATTCTGTAACAATTTCCGTTAGCATTTTCTTCTCAAATTCCTTAGAAAGACTGGAAATTTTTGGAATTATCTGTTAGATCTGTATTTTATGATCAAAGCCTAGCCCTTGATGTGATTTTGATGAAATTTTTATCAGTATCAGTTGAACAATCCTACAGATACGCAAAAGTAATTATGATGAACTTCTTTATTTTAAAAAATTCAAATCAGAACTTTTTATGTACAGACAATTCAAAGTGAATGAATTTAAAAGTATCATGTTTACATACATGGAATATAAGGAGCCCACTAAAGAGCAAGTGCATTAGTGGAATCGCATTATTTGAGATGGGACAAGAAGCAAATCACAGATGGTCTGAGCACTGCTCATAGGCAGAGAAGCATAAGGAATCCCAAGGAAGGGAAAACTCTAATTGAGTAATCACAGTAGTAGTGAGAAAATTGCATTTCATGTAAGCCAAGAATATAGTAATTGAGGACACAAAATACAAGAGCCAAAACAGTAAGTGGCACCTTCTAATAAACTTTTACCTCTGAAACCTCTTCCAGGGTCAGGAGACTCTTCCCACCTGGAGTAGTCACTCCCACCAAATAGTCCTGCACAGTAATTTAAAGAAAGAATTATCTCCTGTAACCTATTTAACTCTTTTTGAATAACAATCGTTTAATGACCTCCAACATCAACATCTAGTAAAAAATATTATTATAGGCAGCTAAATTAGATAGAAGTTAATGTACACCCAGAGAACAACTGGGCCCTCAAGGAAGTCAGCACAAAAATAAAGATATCAGCATTGTGGCTAGAGGAACATCTGAAGAAGGCCAGGCCCCACGATGGAGATACAATGGCCAGCCCTACATGCCTCCCTAAGGGATAAACAGTAACTTGAAATTATTCTGTAATTAGCACTACTTGGTCCAGTAAGTCCAAGTAGGCATCAGATTCCCAGGTGGGCAACCACAGCATCTGGACCCATCTCTTCCCAAAAATGCCATGCACCCTTGTTCTTCCCATGCACCCTTGTACATTACTCATTTCCCTGTTGGATCAAATATTAGCTAAGTGGCTGTACTTAAAATACTATGGGTTAATTGTAGTTGGACCCATGTTGTGACTGCTGCAGAAATTACCCCTGATAAGGAACCTCCATGGCCACCCATTTGGGATTTCTCACGGATCCTATTCTTTTTCTCCTTATTTCTAATAAAACTCTCATTTTTCCTTTGGATAATGACTTCATTCCTTGATGCTGACTTGACATCTAACAGTTCAGGAGATACATTTTTCCTATATCAGTATGACAAGTACTTTACAGATATTATCCTACTTGACTCTATTAATATCTTCAAAGATAAATAATGTCACTCTTTATATAAAAACATGATTACACAGGACTCATCACATGTTCAAGGTAACACAGGTCTAAAATAAGAGCAAGAAGTCAATGTTCTTTTGACTTCTTAGCCTAATTTCATAAACAAGATGGTAACATGGTTTATCAGAAAAGAAGTATCATGTGCTGCATTTATTTAAATACTATTCTTCTCATTCATTTGATTTGTAAACATGTATTTCTTTCAAAGTAGTTCATTGTACTTCCAAATAGGAACACAGGTTTGGGGAATTCCATTTTCAAATTAGGTAAAGTTTTAAAGAGGTTTGACATTTAGATGTGATGTAAAGATACAGTGATCAAAGCTGCCAAGTGGTATTCTAATTGCATGTAATGAATGTAGTAATTTTTAAAGTCATCTTTCATCAGTATTACACATGTTGTGGAATGCTTCTGTTTAAACATTGCTTTGGTGTGTATGTTTATTTTTTCAGGCATCATGCTTGATCTAACTCAATGCATGATCATAAGTTAGGATGTATGGTGCAAGGCAAGAAGCATGATCAAGTAAAAAAACACAAAACTGAAAACCTGAGAGTCTTGTAACTAGTGTCTGTTGAGAACAGTAGGGTTCCTCTGTGAATTCATATATCCTGATTGTACAGTCTTGTTACTTTAAAAAAATAATATGCACCATCCAGGCTGTTGTTAGCCTTTGGTGTGATACAAATATATTCGTCCTATTTTGGCAGTTTCCTGTTATTTCTTTGGAATTATATAAGACCTATTACTTTCAAAAGTTATTCCCACAGACTCTTCAAAGAAGTAAAATTGCCAAATTGTGGAGTCAAATTCCTCTGAAGCACAAAGAATAACTGTGAAAAAGAAAATTTCCAGTCTTGTGAGAACAAAAACAAAAACTATAAAACGAAATTTCTGATGTCGTAAAAAGCATTTTCAAAGTTGAACGAAATTGCTGTGTAATAAGGGAGACAGAACTTTTGGTATATAAGGCTACATGTCATTACGTTGTGAGGAGCTTCTATTTTATATGGCAGTTAAACTTATGGCTAAAACACCAAATAGACTTCCTCAAGATATTCTTACAAATATTACACTTCAGTGGGTTATTTTGTTCATACACCCTGAGTATGTGTGGAATAAAGTTCTATTGCATTTTACTTCTTCCAGGACCATATTTAATATTGTACAGTTGCAAATCTAAATCTCAAATACTAAAATGTATTAGTATTTTAAGAAAAGCAAAGGAAAAATTTTTATATTGATACTCAAAAAATACAAATCTAAATGAATATCAAAATTGTTTTTGTCTTCCTGAAAACTTAAATCAATTTATCGCTTAAGTCAATTTATTTCTTATTTTTTCCCACTTACTATACAAATTTTAACTTGTATGCCTAAGTGTCCTTAGCCAAAATTCCCAAATGAATAAATCTTATATTTACTACATAAAGGAGAGGAACACAAACAAGAGCATTTTCAACCTGTGATTGAATCTAAATGGAAAGGAAATTATTTGTCATGAGAATTCACAACTACAACACCAACCTCATGCTCTCATATAGAATTAGGGTTTAACATTAACATTAAAAACAAATGATCTCCCAAAACTTGTGTTTCTATGGAATTCCTATAGACAAAGCCTTCATAATTAAAATACGAAAAGTCCAAGTTACAAAATACAGAAAAAGACTAGTTAGCATAATCAAGAGTTGAGAAAAAACAAAAAGGTTTTAGAACCCCAACCAATGTAGATACTGGTGTTACAAAGGTCATAAAGGTTATATGTTAAGCATATTTATAGCATTGAAAGAAGTAAAATGTGTAAGAAAATAAGGAATGGATTAATATGTTTTAAACATCAAATTTGCAAATGATATAAAAAATGAACACATTTAAGAATAGTAAAGGATATGTATTAGTAAAATTAAGATGTAAATGATCTAAATAGACAAAAAATATTGCTATAAACCAGGTGGTCAAATAAAACAATAAACTGGAGCCAGGTGAAGAGATAGGTATTAAGTAACTGAACATCTCAAACTTTCCTGTCATGAAGCACGAAGCAAAGGTACAAACATAGGAGAATAGGAGAGATATGATGGAAGGAAAATCTAATATGTATATGAACGCAGTCCCTGAAAATAAAAAGGATATGGAGGATAGAAAAAAATGTTTTTATTGATGTATTAATCAAGATTTTTCCAAAAAAAGAGAAAAAAACCCCAAAAACAAACAAACAAAAAAAAAAGACATTTCTAGGTCTATTAAAGAAATGATTTTATAATTTCAGTAAAAGCAATAAATTACAAGCAAAGTAAATGATAAGAAGTTCATACTGGGCAATATTTTGATTATGCTTTAAAGTATCAAAAGAAAGAGAAGAGCAAACATTGTTTACAAAGAAATTGTGATTAGATATCTATTAGATGCTTCAATAATGAACAAAGAAACTGGAAGATAGCAATAAGAGCATGCAAAGTACAGGGACAAACAAATTTAAATTAGAATTGCATACCTACTAACAAAAATTCAAGTCAGCAGGTGAAACGTATTTTAAAACAAACAAAGATTGAGTGGATCAATTACAGATCACTTAAATTCTACAGGATGTGTTTAGAAAGAATGAATTTTAACCAGAAGGAAGAACCAAAATATCAGGCAATAACAGTATGAAGAAAACTAAGAATCCATAATTTGTATAAATAACTGACTCTATAAAAAAGAATGAATAAGATTGTCTTGTTCTTCAAGGGAAATATTAAAACATAAAGACAAAGACATAGCAGCATATTCTGTATTTTATTTTATAAAGAAAAGTCTAATTATTGTAATTGAAAATTTGCCAGTCTTTATCATTTACCCACTTTTCTTACATCTTGAAAATAAACGTCAGTTCATTTGGGGGGTATGTCTTTCATATCCATCTTTTCCTTTATGTGATCATACCTAAGCTATAATTTTATTTCTTCTTTATAAACATTAATAATACATTTACTTCTGTTGTTTTCCTTTTCTGATACAAAGTCACACAATTTTAAATAATCCCAACTAATAATTTCTGAGGAGTAATTTTTTTCTACAGTTTTGGTGCAAATTTTGTCTTCTCATTATTTAAAAAATATGCAGTATGCCTGCCTAGTTATGTAGGGAAACCTTACTAGAGAATAAAACTGTCTCCATGCGAGGCAGCAGGCAGAAAGGAAAAAATAATGGTTGGTGGACACGAATAGGCCCCAATTCAAATCCCTCTGGAACTCTAAGCATTTCTATTACCTGTCTATTTCTCATTCCATGAGTTACCTCTTATCTCATACTTGTTTTATTCAATTTTGTAATTTCTAGTCTCCATGACTCATTCTTGTATTTGCTCTTGGCAATATCTTCAGACCTCTAAGTGTTTGCATTAATTATTTCAACTACTTTATTTTTAGGGACCTATTATCTCAGCCTTTCATTACTTAGATTATTTTATTTGTTAGTAAACTGTTATACAAATTCACCTTTGTATTACCTTGGTGACTTTGAGTCTGGGGCACTGAAAATTATATAATAATTTCTTGTCTCTTTTTGTTGCTGTTGTTGTTAGGTTTTGCCAAAAGGAGTAAAAGGGAAGATTGGCAGGAAGAAGAAGGACATAAAGGCTTTGCTCCTTTTATTGTTTTTGTTTTGTTTTTCAGAATCACATAAGCCCCCAGTCCCACCACCAGCAGCTAGTGTGAGTTTCCTGCTTCTTTTAGCCTTCCAGAACACAATTGTTTATAATGCCAAAAAATTACAAAATAATCCAGTAAATATCTGTAGTAAAATAGATAAATATTTCATGGTGAATTAAAATGCAGCAGTAAGGGGGCTAGGGATTTAGCTCAGTGGTTAAAGTGCTTGCCTTGCAAGCACAAGGACCAGAGTTCAATCCCCAGCACAAAAAAAAAAAAAAAAAAAAAAGTTCTTTATTGGGGCTGGGGATTTAGCTCAGTGATTAGAATGCTTGCCTTGTAAGCACAAGGGCCTGAGTTCGATCCCCAGCACCACACAAAAAATAAATAAATAAAAAAAAATGCAGCAGTAAGAATGGCTGGATTGATATAACACATTGACATGAGTGAATCTCAGTAACATTCTGGAAGTGACTAGATAAGAAAATACTCCCAGAATGATTCTATCTATATAATGCTGAAAAACATAAGGCACCTACGTGTATCTTAGAAACCATAAAAGGAGTAAGGAAATGATTATTTCATAATTTAGTAGTTTCTTATCAAAACAGAAATGCAATTTGGAAGAGCCATTTTTCAAATATAAGTAGTGTCCGCAATGTTATTCATTAAACATTATATGCATTTATCTCATGCAATCTTTTGTGCCTTATCATAATAAAAAATCAAACATTTTAAAAGCTATATTTTCATATTAATAATAAATAAACATAAAAAATTCAAAATTGGAATTAACAGAGCCTTTGTAAGATAATTTAATACTCACATAAATAGATTTTCAAGGTTTTATACTAAAGAAAATATAGTAGAGAGAAAAAAATAAATTTTAGTTGTATATATGCTACTGAGATTTTCAAAAAGAAAGTCAAAAAGGAATGGAGAAAGATAGGGAAGAAGGAAAGAAGGGATAAGAAATGGTGGGAGAGAGGGAAGGAGGAAAGAGAAAACTAGGAAGGAAGAAGAGAAAAATGAGAAAAAGATAAATAGTTCTATCCCTCTTGATAATTTTAAAGTGAGAAGCCTCCTCAAAAATTGGAATTGTGTTTATGATGGTGAAGTGGGTATCATAATTCTTCTTGAACTGTGAAAAATTGCACTCATTGCAATAAAAACAGAAATTAAGATAAAATATGACTATTACTCAAATGATTGTACATCTACATAATGACCATGTTGCTCAGCTTTTATTAAAATATTTTGTTTGTTCTGATGCTAAACTTTCACATAGTTTAGCAATTTCTCAATCTTCTTTAGTGCTTCTATTTTATTGTTATTGGAGGTTGTTAAGGTAAATTTAGTTATTTCAAATTAAACTATTTTTCTTTTCTATCCCCTGTGCGCTTGCTAATTTGTCCTCTTCATCTTCGGCTCATTTTTCATTCATTTGTTATCAGCTACATCCCTTAATCCTTTGCACTATTTGGTATCTGTTTCAGAACTCATAGAGGAATTGGGACAATTGTCATATAAGGTTTGAAGTCTCAGACTTACATTAGCAGGAATGTTGGTCTAATTCTGAACACAGCCAAATTCTCCACTTGTCATTACTTTACCAATAATTCATGGAATCTTTTCTCCTAGAATTCTTGGAATGTGAATGAAATGGTTTTTTTCTGGAACATGTGCGGCCCAGTGGTCTGCTTGTTAGAGTTTTGCCTTAGATTTGACTTAATACAGTCATTACATTTTCAAACTTTATATACCTTTTATTGATTAATATTGACAAAAATCCTTTGTAAAAATTTATTTCTCTTTGGTTTACTTACAGTGATGAGAGTAATAGTAAAATTCCATTTTTGTCACCATGATATTTTGATCTTTTGACTTTATTACTCAATCAAAATGCTGAACAACTTTTACATTATCCATCCTAACTAGTTTTCTGGAACAAATCTACAAGCAATTATGGGATACATTAATGTTAGATGTGGTATTATTTTTAATAAGTTTGAGATATTTGAGCATCCAAACTATAGTACTCTTGTAATAGATATTTTATTGTTATAGAAATGAAGCTAACTACAAAGACCTTTATTACCAAGCATAAGCCCGAGCATTGTGAATTTTATATAATTTAAGTGACATGATCGATGGTTTCTTCTCCAAATAAATGATCCAAATTTCAACAAACAAGAACATTTTTGCTGTAGTAATTTTTGTTTCTCAAGTGTGTGAAGTCATATTCTATTTTCAGATACACAAGCACCTTGAGCATAATGTGGCATTTTTCAGAATTGTGACTTGCCATCAGGTGTGAGCATAAGGTATGGGGGATCTCAGATCAGGAATGAGAAAAGGAGAAGCAGGAGGGGAACAGAAATCTCAAATATTTAGAAGGGCTTGGCTACCTGAAAACAGAAAACAGTCTATACAGAATAAAAAATGAGATGAAAAGAATGAACTATGTATAAAAGTAGTCACAAAGAAATTTCTACTTAAACGTACTTCCACACCTCCTCCCTGTGTCTGGTGTTATTTACAGATACCTCATCGTCTAAGGACACAGAGGAGCTCTAACTCAAGAAACTCCATTGGGTTATTCTAAGTCACAAGCTTCTATTTCAGAGTCATAATACACCCACTCTCTTACTCTGTCAGCTAGAGCATCATTCACTGATACCTTTGAAATACTCCCGTTTGCTTCTTTCAAAAGTTACTTAAGAGAAGTAACTTCTCATTGCTGAGATAAAATACCTGACACCCAAAGTTAGTGGAGGAAAGGTTTATTTGGCTCACCATTTGTAGACATTTCAGTCCATATTTGCCGGGCTCCAAGGTGGGTGGCATGGTAGAAGGCATTACGGAGGAGAAACAGTCCACGGCAGGCAGAAGGCAGCAAAGCAGCGAAGTAGCAAAGAAGCAAGCGGCAAGTGACCCCAGCAGCCCTCTTTCTGTCCCTTATAGTCTAACCAGGCTACACACCCTCAGGGCAGGCAGCGCTCACCCACATAGGGCCTTCCTGTTAGCCACACTCAGATCTAAGCCAAACCAATCAGTGGACCAATTTAGTAATCACAAACCCTAATCCTACCATCACACACTCTAGATCCAGCCGCCTCTGAAAAAGCCCCACCTAGGACCACAGGAGGGCATGGAGGGCCACCTAGACATGACATAACACTTGACCATACTAGTCACTTTAATTATGCAAAACACTACTAAAACTAAATCTCTTCGATTTATACCTCCCTCAGTTGCTGACTTGCCTTTTTCTTCACAGCTAATATTTGTGCAGACATCCTCAACAGATCATTTTTACTATTTTTACTTAAATTATTATTTTCTCATTTTTGGAAATGTACAATTTGTTCTCTGTCCCCTTCAACACAGTTTAATTCAGGTGACCAGTAATGACTGATGCTAATTCATAGGATGCTTTTGAATATGTAGCCGTCATGACTTCTGCACTCACTTTTCTCTTAGAATTCTCTTGGCTTCTGGAACATGATATACTCTAGATTTTTGTTTATTTGTTTGTTTTCTTCCCCTGCCCCTGTAAATTCTGACCATACCAGGGATCTTAGAATGCTAAATGAATTGTGATGTCTCTTACCTTGAGGCTGGTGAAACATTGCCTGCCTGTCTAGATGGTATTCTCGTGTCCTTTTACAAGGGAAACGATACTCCCAGCTGTTTCTTCCCCTTTCTTGAGAGCACAGGAAATACGTGACTGCTCTCCAAAAACAGCGAGCAGAGGGAAATTGTGAAAGACTATCTTGGTCCTCACCGTTCAGGCATTTTTCACTGTTTTGTGCATACCACACAGAGAGCATTCCGAGGCTGTGTGAGGAGCAATCGCAAGGCTCGCCATCCCCTCAGGAAAAGCGGCACGAGTTCCCTGTGATTTCAAATCCTTCTGAGTCCATTTTTGTTGTGCAGTCATTTACAGCGGCTGTTTGAGATATTAGATGCCTCAGAGATGAACTTGACTGAGAGAAGGGACTGGGGGGTGGAGGGCAAAGCGTTATTACATTGAAAACAACAATTAATATTCTATGTTGAAAAATGAGGAAGTACAGAATAATTATGTACAGAATAATGTACAGAATAATGCCTTTGCATGTTAACACCTGAATATATATATATTTAATGTATGCAAGCATATAATAATAATTTTGTCCTCTATAGCTATTCATATCTCATCCTGTATGTGTGGCTCTGGTTAGATCCTTTATCACCGTTTCATTCTTATAATGGTTTTGTGCTTAATTTCTCCTGTCAGAATTTTTTTAAAAATTTTTCTCTCCCTTTGGCCTCAATATCACAGAGTTATATTATTTGCAAGAGACATTGGTAAACACCTTAACTATGTATTTTTAAATCTGGTGGCAGGTGTTCCATTTTTTGGAATCACATTCTTTCTAAACTTTATAGAAAAATGTCAAAATATTGTCAATATTTAAGTAGTGATATTCCTTTGGCAATTCCCCCAAACAAATAAATTTTCCTTAATATCTCATTAAAACTTAAATAGAAGGATATCGCAAAAATGTGAAAGCCTATGAAATTTAGTCAGACCTACTGAGGTGGATGTTGTCAATATAACTAGAACATTATGAAACATGGCAGAAGTGATAAAAGATACGATTGCATCTTTTGGGACTGCAGGCTCACCCAAAGGGGCAGTTAAATGGCTCTCCATATAGAACAATAAAATCCAGTGTTGTGGCATCTCCAATATGGTGACTTTGACTTTTCAGACTGTCCATATTTTCACACTTTTTCCTTGTATAATTGGGTTCTGAAGCTGAATTTGTCATGAAGTATCTTTATCCTGTGTAATTATGAGTTCCTGCTTAGAATGAAATATTTAAGAGGTTTGAAATACACAGAATATCACATTAAATGTTTATATTTTGATTACTCCTGAATAAAAACTTTCTGATGATGAGTATTTGAACAAGCCACAACCAAATTTCTACTTTTCAGGTGAAGGATTGTTTTAGGAAACAGGAGATCACTTTATATACTAATTCCACAGTAACACTTTACAAATAAAAGAGGTGCCGATGGGAAGGATATTTTCGGCAGGATAATAGGAAGGCTGGCTTGGGGTAACACTGTACTGTAAAAATATAGCATTTTCCTTTTGCTGTTTGCTTGCCTCCTCCTCTCATTTTCCTTTTTCTCCCAGTGTCTCTGGCACTAATGTAGTTTTAATTTAAAATGATGAGCAGTCAAAAAGAATAACAACATGAATCATATGAAGAACAGTGAAAAACATAGCTTACACTCTTTATATAAAATTAATTTTATTGGTTTGCCACTGTCAATTCTGATTATTACTATAGTTTGGGGAGAGAAAATTACTTCCAGTAAGGGGAAATTTAGCTTCATCTAATGCAATACATACAATGAAAATTAAAGGCAGTGCAAAACATCTCAAAAATGAACTTTGTACTCTGTGTGGGGAACATGAAATATAGAAAGTGAATTGACCCAAGAAAATAAAATGGATTAAAAAGTATCCAAATCTATAATTGCTGGACACAAGAATGATCAAACCTCCAGGCAGCCTGAAAACTGGCACAGATTCTGTGTACTGATCCCTGCTTGGGGAAAAGCAATGATTTCTTTTGGCAAGTCAGCCTCAGCATTAGTAAGGAGAAGAATCTTGCCGTGTTTGTGGAGATTGCCCAGGTCTGGCTCACATGCTGAAAGGGATGTACTGGCATCCTTATGACCAGGATGCCATGAAGGAACCAGCAGAAAATACCAAAATATTGGTGTAACAATTTAGTCTGCTCGGAGAAGAAGAATGAGAAATCATGCAAAAGACAACAAAATATTGCAAAATAGTGATGAAATGATTTGCAGATCCTTTGGAAAAATATTTTTTGACAAAACATCCACCTGGCTCTGAAGGAAGATATAGGCAAATTCCTACGTCCTTTACAAAATCAAATGTGAAGGCAATTGGGAAGAAAATAAGTCCTTTGTTATTTTATTCCAGTTATATGAGAGCAGGTCAAGATTTGATTCAGTCGCACAAAAAATTCCTTAGGGTTTTATACATCACTCACACAGAATTAGATGGGTCATGTATAATTTAGGAAGATAAGGGTTAAAACCACTTAACAAGGAATTTCTCAAAATATGTAGCTGTGCTAGAACACATATTTCTTTTATGTGGAGAAGGCTTGAAAAGAAGAAATCCAGATCCTCCAATTTATTGTCCTGTTCTTTGCAAATTACTTACAGTTCTAGGACAGTATGTCCCCAACACATGAACATTCGAGTTGTGAACTTTCACAGATATAAACTGACCTCACATTAGGAACATTGGTAAATATGAACAAATCTTGGGAGTAGCTCATGGGTCTACCTTACCATTTTAAGGCAACTGTGAAAGTAAAAATGGTTTATTGAGAGTATTTTTGTGTGCGTTTTGTTTTTTATGCTTTAAGTTGTGTATCTGTATCAAAAGTGTATGTGACTCACTTTGTCGGACTTAGGAATGCGTCTGACTTATGAACATTCTCCCAGAATGGAACTCGTTCGTAAGTGGAGAACTTACTGTACTGCTGGAATACAAAATTAAAATGCAGGCCCGGTACTGTTTGTGAGTATGGATTTGTAAGTCAAATACAGATAAGTCCAAATTCTATCTTTGCCATTTACCAATTGAATGAACTTGGGCTAGCTATTGAACTATATAATATTCAAGTTTTCAATTAATGTAACAGGACTATTATGTAGTTTACAGTTATGAGGATAAAACAGGAGAGCATATGTTAAAGAAGATAACAAAGCAACCAGCATGTAGTAAGCATACTGAGAGGTTATTTTATCCATCTGAGCATGCAAAAATATTTATTGAACACTTATGCTAGGTAATTGTTCTAGGAATATAACATCCCTTTCATGTGAAGAAACCTAATAAGAAGTGCAGTAAAATCATAGACAAATAGAGAGTACATTAAATGCAAAATAAAATGCTGAAGGATAGTGATTGATAGACTGGGGAAATATTTTATTGTTATTTTATTTTATTCATTTATTTTTTTGGTGCTGGGGATTGAATACAGGGCCTTGTGTCTGCTGGGCAAGCACTCTAACCACTGAGCTAAATCCCCAGTCCCTTTATTGTTATTTTAAAACTTTCATTTTAAAATTTATTTTCCAGCATTGGTCCTTTTGTAAATGGCTTATTTCATTTAGCATAATGTTTCCAAGCTTCATTAACACTATAACCTGCGTCAGAATTTCCATTCTGTTTCTTTGAGCTTTACTGAAGTATAATTGAAAAATAAAAATTGTACATTTTTCAGTCTATCCCTGATGTTTTGATATGCATATGCACTGTGAAACGATTACACAGTCGAGGTGATTAACCTGCCCATCACCTCAAACAGTTAGCCTTGCTGTGTGTGTGTGTGTGTGTATGTGTGTGTGTGTGTGTGTGTGCGTGCGCGCCCGCGTGTGGTGAGCCTACTCAAGATCTACTCAAGATCTAAGTAGCAAACAACGAACTACAAATATGCATTATTATTAACTATAAGTACCATATTGTATGTTAACTGAACAGAACTTATTCATCTCATAACTGCAAATTTGTACCTATTGACTAAAATTTCTCCATATTTCCCACTTTCTGATCCCCAGTATCCATTCACTGATGCTCTGTTTCCCTGAGCTCCAACTTTATTGACTTTGCTTATGATTGTGCAATAATTTTTATGTCTGCTTCATGTAACTTACACTCCAGGCTCACTTGTGTTTTTGCTAAGGCAGAATTTCCTTTTTAATCTAAAGGCTGAATAGTGTCCCATTGTATCATACAAACATTACAGTTTCATTATGAAGATATCCATTATTTCAATGGGCATCTAGGTTGCCTCCATTTTTGGCTTTTGTGGATAATGCTACAATAAATATGGGAATTCAACTATCTCTTTAGGATAGTGATTTTATCTGTTGGCTGTGTAGACTGAAATGGGATGGCTGGACCACGGGGCAGTTTCATTTTTGTTTTTTAGGAGCCTCTGTATTGTTTTCCATAATGACTGTACTACACCAATGTACATTCCCTCAACAATGTATAAAGGTCCCCCTTTCTCCACATCCTCACCAATATTTCACATTGTTAGACTTTTTAATAATATCCAATTTAATAGGAGTGAGTTAATAACTCATTGGATTTTGATTTGCATTTCTATGTTGATCGCTGATCTTAAAAGCACCTGTTCGCATGCCTATTGGCTACTGATACGTTTTCTTTAGAAAAATGTCTATTCGGGTGCTTTGCCACATTGTACATTGTTTTTCACTTTTGTTTTTTACTATTATGTTGTATGCATCATTTACGCATTTTAAATGTTAGCATTTTATTAGATTTATAGCCTGTAAATATTTTCTCATGTTCCGTAGGTTGTCTTTACGTTTTGCTGATTGTTTACTTTGCAGAAAGAAACATTTTGATTTCATATAGTCCAACCTTTTTCCCCTGTTGTTGCCTATACTTCTTGTGTCACAGTCAAAATAATCATTGTCAACAACGTCAAGGAACATTTTCTCTCTGACTTACTCTAGGATTTGTGTTTTCAGATCTTACATTTAAATCTTTAATCCGTTCTAAATTAATTATTATTTTATTTATGCTGTTAGATAAGGGCCCAATTTCACTTAAGACCAATTTTTCCAAGACCATTTATGGAAAAGTCTGTGCTTTCCTCATTTTGTAGTATAAATGCATTTGTCAAGGATTAATTGACAATGTACCCGTAGGTTTATTTCTGGGCATTCCACTGCATTTTCTGTTAGTGCCAGCACCACAGTGCTGTCATCACTATGTCTTTGTAGTGTAATTGAATATTGGGAAATGATGGCTCAGTCTTGATTTTCTTGCTTAAGGTCGTTTCAGTTATTTATTATGTTTTTTGATTCCATATGAATTTCAGGATTGCTTTTTTTTTTTTTTTTGGTAACAATGCCATTGGAACTTTGACAAGGATTTTTCAAAATCTGTAGACCATTTTCTGTATTATAGACATTTTGAAAATATCGATTGTTCTGGTTTGTAAACATGGGATAACTTTGCATTTACTGATGTCATCTTGATATCTCTTCATTATATACATTCTTTAATCAATGTGCTATTCTCATCTGATCCTTCATCTCCTTTACTAGATTTGTTCCTAAGTATTTTATGGTTTTTCATGCTATTGTAAATCAGAATTACTTATTTATTTATTCTGAAGATCAAACCTAGGGCCTCATACCTGGTAGTGAAGTATTCTACCACTGCGCTACATGCCAGCCCTTAGATTCCCTTTGGGTTATTATTTGTGTATAAAATGTAAGTAATTTTGTATGTTGATTTTATATCTTGAAAATATACTGAAAAATTTCTTCTTTATTATAGTTCTTGGTGTAGTCTTTATGTGATCTACCAACAGAAGATGTTGCTTCTTTCTTTCCTTTTCCTTTTTTTCTTTTCCTGCCTAATTACTTGAGCTAGGATTTCTTATAATATGTTGATTAGTAGTGGTGAGAATGAACATCCCTGCTTGTTCCAGATCTTAGAGGAAAAATGTTCAACTTTTTACTATTGAATACAATATTTTCTGTGGGCTTTTGTGATATGGGCTTTCATCTACATCTATTTTCATGAGTTTTTATCATAAAATGATGTTGAATTTTGTCAAATGCTTTTTCTGCATTTATTGCAATGGTCAAATATTTTTAATCTCTTTGTCAGCATTTTATACATTTATTGATTTTCATTTGCATATATTGAACTGTGTTTATATCTCAGTAGTAAATACCAATTAATCAATTTTGAGGATACTTTAAATGTACTACTGAATTCAGTTTGAATGTATAGGTTGAGCATCCCTAATGCAAAAGTTCAAATTCCAAAATGCTCCTAAATCCAACTTTTTTTCAACACTAACATGATATTATAAGTGGTATATACTCTACCTGACTTCATGTGATGGGTCATGGTCAAAATATGGGTGCACTAAACTATTGTATAAATTTATCTTCAAACTATATCTATACATTTTATAAAATTTTGTTTTTAGATTTGGGGCCCATCTCCAAGATATTTCACTATGTATATCCAATTATTCCAAAATCTCAAAAGCTCTGGTTTCTAACATTTTAGAAAATAGATATTCAAATGGTGTGTTGTGAAGGAGTTTTGCATCTGTGTTCATCAAAGAAATTGGCCTGTAGTGTCCTTTTCTTCTAGTGTCCTTTTCTTGGCTTTCTCATGTGAGGGTAATGCTGACATTATTAAATTAACTTAGGAGTATTCCCTCATATGGAGTTTCTTTGTAAGAATTTGAGAAAATCATTGGTATTTCTTCACTAAATATGTGGTAAAATTTGCCAGTGAATATTTCAAATGATTTGCACACCACCATTAGCTTTCTTTTTTTCTGGGCTTTTCTTGGGTACAAAATTTTTGATCAATGATTCTGTCTCCCTATTCATTATTGATTTGTTCTGATTTTCTATGCTTTATGTTTCAAGTTTAATAGATTGTAAGCATTTATCCATTTCTTCTAAGTGATTCAATTTGTTGAAATATCAGTGTTTGTAGCATTCTTATGATCCGTATTTCTCTATTGCTCCTTGTCATTTTTTTTAATTTGTTTCTGATTTTTTTCTCCTTTTTAATCTAACTAAATATTTGTCAGTTGTTTCTATCTTGCAAAAACAGTCTTAATTTCATTGATTTTTTTGTGTCTCTAGACTACATGTCATTTATTTCTTCCCTAATCTTTGTTATTTTGTTCTGTCCAATAACTTTGGGCTTAGTTTTCCCTTCTTTTCCTAGATCCTTGAAGTGTAATGTGAGATTGTTCATTTGAAATCTTTCTTTCTTATTCTTGCAGGTGTTATGGTTAAGCTTTATTGTGTCTACTTGATTGGTTGAGAACTGTCTGGGGAATTGGTGACTGACATTTCTAATCATGTCTGGGTGGGTCATGGAGGCATGACCTTGGCTACTCTGTCTGGTCCCTCACCCCTTCCTCTCTGGCCCTGTTCCTCTACTCTGTTTCTCGGCCTCTAGCAAGTGCACATCTTTGCTCCACCACTTTATTCTGCCATGATGCTTCTGCATTGACGCCAGCAACTATAGTCTGAACCTCTTGAAACCAAAAGCCAAATAAACCTCTCTTCTTTGATGTAGTGGGTGTTGGGCATTGTGTGTGTTGGGCATTGCGTCTCAGCTATATGAACACTGACCAATAAAATAGACCGTTATTATCATAAACATCAATCTTCAAACTAATTTTGCTTCATCATATAAGATTTAGTTGTGTTTCCATTTTTATTTTTCTTAAGGTATCTTTTAAACTTCTCATTAATTTCTTCATCCACCTATTGGTCATTCAGGAGCATATTGTTTAATTTTTATGTATTTGTGAATTCTATGAACTTCCTGCAGCTTGTTGATTTGTAGTTTAATTTTTTTTCTGGTGGCCTGAAAAGTGTACTTGGTATAATTTCAATCTTCTCAAATTTGCTGACATGATTGGTGACCTAATTTATGATCTGTCCTAAAGAATGCTCTGTGTGTACTTGAAAAGAATGTGTATTATGTTGTTGTTTAATGAAACATTCTGTAAAGTCTCTAAAGTCCATTTGGAGTAAAGTTGTGTTTAAGTCCACCATATTGATTTTCTGTTTAAACAAACTATTCATTAATGAATGTGGGTGTTTGAAACTCTCCACAATTATTGCATTTCTGTTAATTCCTGCTTTTAAATCTACTAATCTGTTTTATATATTTAGATGCTTCAGCTGGGTGCTGGATATGTGTAATGGTTATGTACTCTTGATGAATTTACTCCTTTATTATTTCATATATTTGGTCTTTTGTTTTATACTTAAAGCTTATTTGTTTTATATAAGAATAAACATACTTGCTGTCTTTTAGTTTTTATTTGCATGTAATTATGTTTTTTGCATTCCTTAACTTTCAGTCTGTGTGTGTCCTTACAGTTAAAGTGAGTCCCTTGAACACAGCCTACAGCTGGATCTTATTTTTAAAAATCCACTTGATAAGTCTAGGTCTTTTGATTGAAGAATTTAGTATATTTAATTTCAAGACAATTGATAATAAAAACTCTCATTTTCTTGACTGTTTTCTAGTGGTTTTATGAATCTTTTCTTCTTTTAGTGTAGTCTTCTCTTATGGTGTGATGGTTTTATTCAGCAGTATATTTTCTTCCTTTGTCTTTTGGGCTTCTACTATACGTGTTTGACTTATGTTTACCACATGACTTACTAAAACACTGGGTAGTTGTAACAATACATTTTAGCCTCTGACAACTTAATCTGATTGTGCGTAAATTTTTTTTTTAATTTTACTGCTTAGAGGTTGCTCTTAATGTTATAATTTGTATATTTCTATATTGTGTATGCCCTGACAAATTGTTTTTGTCATAGCTATTTGTAATAATTTTCTCTTTCAACCTCCACATAAGAATTATGTGGATTGCATACCCTTATTAGGGTATAAGATCCTTTCAAATTTGTCTATATGTTTTCTTTTACTAGTGATTTTATTATCTGACATGTTTTAATTTTATTATGTCATTTTTTTTATTTCTGTATGACGAACTCTCTAGTATTTTTTTAAGGCAGACATACTAATGATGAACTCTCTCAGCTATTATTCATTAGGGAAATGTTTTATCATGCTTTATTTCTGAAGGACAGGCAAAGTGTTATATTGATTGTTTTTTCTTTTCTTTTAGCACTCTAAATATAGTGTCCTACCATTACCTGGTCTGCAAAGTTTCTGCTGGAAAATCTGATGAGAACTTTAGGAAGTTTCCTTTGAATGTAGGAATTTTCCTTTGTCTTGTGACCTTCAAAATTCTCTTTTTGTCTTTGCTGACATTTTGATTTTAATATGTGTTTGTGACATCTGGACTATCTGAAGTGTGGGCATATGGGAATAAGTTGCAGCCCCAGGATTTGGGCTGAACGTGGGCTTAGCGGAGGGACAGCCCCAGCTCTTCAGCATCACCACAGTATCCCCTCCTTGGCTGGGGGTGGCACGACAGCATCTCTATTCCCAGTGGATCTGTGGCAGTTTTTGCCGTTACTGCAGTGGCAAAAGCTACAGATGTCCTCTGTAAAGCAGGCCACTGGAGTCGACACTGACTATCACCACGCAGACTTCTTTGCGAAAGCTGCGGGTGACCTGCAGCTGCTATAAAGATGGCTGAAGTTCTCAAAGGCAAACACCGGGAGGATCCTCTGCTGTGCAGACCATACTGACACTATTTGGGTGATGCAAATGGCCCTTGTCATGTTCTTTATTTCTGGTTGTCTCTAGACATGTCAGATATGACAATCTTTTTAGTGATTCAATTTTGTTTATTTTCTTTTCTCCTCTACCTGTTGCTAGAGGTTCTTGGTTGGACTCTTGCACCTTCCAGGGCTATTTTTATTTGTGGATAACTGTCTAGTCATTGTTTGTAGTAAAGGGACGGGGGTTGATTTCTCATAAACTAATACTTTGCTGACATAAGTATCTGATTTTTACTTCTAGAAGTAGTTGAGTAAGATTTTCATGCACTTGGGCTGATCGATCATATACTGAAGATATTTGAAGGAAAAAGAATTGTGATGCAGGGAATAGTACAAATGATTGTTTCTAGGAAAGAGCTTTACATTAGTGTCATTTATACATATAATCCTCATTTTCAATGAGCAATTTTAAGTAGCTACTTTGGTCTGAAACAGTCTTCCTGGCCAGATTGCCATTTTGCCTAGTGAAATTATTTTAATTCTTTTTCTTACACTCTTATCTCTATAAGTTAGGTCAGTTCCTCGTACATATATTTGCACATAATCACATGGATTTCCTTTTTAGTACAGCTCATATTTATCAAACTTGTAACTTTATATTTATTTTCTGTGTATTTGAATAAACATGGTTTCTGGCAGTAAACTCTAAGTTCCAGGAGGAAAGACTATGTGTCAATTTTGACTCTCACTATAAACTAATGCCCAAAACATTGCTAGGAACAGAATAAACTTTCAATAAATATTTATTGACTATATAGATAATAAAGAAAATAAATAAAGATAAGCGTTTGGAAACTGGGCCACAAATGGAACTTGAAATTATAATTTACTTGGAAAAAGAGAAATGAAAAGCAACCAAATAAGTATTTCTTCTGTAAAATAAATACTTCTGCATATTTGTACACCTAGCTTCAGTGAGCTACTTTTCCAGTATGGTCTAGAGTCCAAACACAAATAAGAAATGAAGGGCTAAGAAGAAATCCATCGGCTTCCCCAAAAAATGGCATAAGTCCTGTTAGATGATACCTTATTAAAAACCAGACTCAAGTACTTAGAATTTCATCAACTCAAATCATTTCTTTGTACAAAACGATTAATGTTATGAACTTACTAAACATTTTTTTGATTTATAGTAACCATAGGCTCTTCTATACCACACATTTAACTTCTGAGCAAAGTAAGTAAATTCCCATATGAAAGAAAACCCTCCTCACCATTCTGTGTCATGATAATATATAAAACTTTCAGGAATGAAAATGGGAAAAGAGGATTCAGAGGAAGTGGAAAGGAGATGGTAGCAAAGGGGAAGGGGATTAAAACAAAAAAAGAATCAAGCTATATTAAGTATACATACCTGCTCCCCAAGATGATTATAAATTGCATGTACTACAAACATGTATTGATTAAAAACAATTAAATGATAAAAACAAACTTTCAGGTCCTGGAGGAATTAGTTCACCATTTTTAAGAGGAGAGATAATTATTTAATTAGCCATTGCTATGGTTTGGAAATGGCCCCCAAAGGCCAATGGATTAAAGTCTTGGTTGCTAGCCTGTGGTGCTGTTGGGAGGTGGTGGAAATTTTAGGTCCTACTGGAAGGAAGTTAGATGACTGAGGTCCTGCCCTTGAGGGAGATATTGAGAAACCAGTTCCTTCTTGTCCCTCTTTCTTTGCTTCTTGGCTCTCAGAAGGTAACATGTTTTCTTTAACTCTGAACTCTCACCTCATGTATTTTTTCAACATAAGCCCCAAGCAACAGGCCAGGTAGCCATGGACTGAAGCCTCCAAACCCATGAAATAAAAATACCTCCCCTCCTTCTAAATTGACTTACCTCAGTTATTTGTCACAGCAAAGAAAGGTTAATGCAAGCACTGGTGGATAAAACAGGTAAAATCAGGCCCATTAGATCTCAGCATATTTCTTAGACAATACAAACTGTATTGACCCATAAGTAATTTCCTATTAAGGGAGTAGACATTTTATGGATCATTGGAAACTTTTAAATTGAAGTAATCTAATTCTCTTGCATAGAACTTCTTCTGTGGAACTATTTAAATCGCATGCTCTGAACATTTAAAGATGTATGTAAGGAATTTAATAGGTAGCATGCTATATGGGAAAAACAAAGCCATCTTGGAGTTTCAAAGTCTATTCAATTTTTGCTTGTTTTCTACTCCTGCGACATTGGCTAAATGAAGTAGACTTCCTGAGTTCTGGTTTTCTCTTCTTAAAATTTATATATTATCTTGTATACTTATTTAGCTATATATTTTAAGAACCATAATGCACATTTCAGAAAACACCCACTTAGTTAATATGTCTGATATTATTGCATCTTATGATAATAGTATTGGTGATACTGGATATCTGCTAATTCCCAGTATAAAGTGTTTAGAGAATAAATTCTTCCATGGAAACAAATAAATCTGGGTTGTAGTATACCCTACAGTATTGAGAAGGAAAATAAAATAAATTTGGTTTTGTGTATCCTGTATTTGTTAAAGGAAGCCTAGTGAATTAGTGACATCCATTTGTCTGTCTGTCCATTGACATAGTTATGAACATGCAAACTGAGATAATTTGTCCACCACAAGAAACATGGATAAAATACTGAAGCAATGGGAGGGTCAGTCAGGAATATTCAATATTTAATATTTCAACCAACTGTCTATATTAAAATACAACCCATCTCATTTTTCTTAGAGTATGTAAAATTTTTGTTATAAAACACTGTGACCAGCCCAGTTTTCTATTAATTCTTTCTAAATTCCTTGCAGGATCTCAGTTTGCAGAGACAAAACCTATTCCTGGGAATGGGCTGACAAATTTTATATTTCCTGACTTTCAATTATAGCAACAAAACAATAATCTTGCAAAAGCAATGAAAGTGATACTTTCTGGTGTTGAATTTCCATTCAGTGGAAAGTAAGCAATATAGAAGGCTGATTCAGATGATTCAAAGTATTTTTAATGTAGCAAGTCTAATTCATTCCTGCAGAGACAGGCTGCATAAATACATGTTCAACACAGAAATTGAGTTGAAGTCTAGAATCATTTGCATAAGTAGCATGTACTCAAGCTTAATACATAGACAGTGATAGAAGAAATAGAGGATCTGTTGGGGTTTGTGTCTAGATGTCCCCCCAAAGCCTCGTGAGGTCATAGGTGGGGCTTTTTCAGAGGTGGCTGAATCTAGAGTGTGTGATTACTAAATTAGTCCACTGATTGGTTTGGCATAGTTCTGCTGGGATCAGGATGTGATGCTAGGATTAAGGGCACTGGGATTAAGGGTGGGAGTGCTCCCCACCCTAAGGGCAGGTAGCCTGGATAAGCTATAAGGGACAGAAAGAGGCTTGTAGGTCCCTTGCTTACCTTGCTGCCTTCTGCCTGTTCGTCATGACACCCAGCGTTGGTGTTAGCCAACTATGACCTGAAACCTCTATCAACTATAAGCCAAATAAGCCTGTCCCTTTCAACTTTGGGTGCCGGGTATTTTGTCTCAGCAAGGAGAGAAAAGTAACTAAGACAGAATTGTTACTAGTGAATGGGGTCCTTACTCTGACATTGTCTGGCCATGTGGCTTAAGAACCTTTGGAATTAGTTTGGAAAGGTTTTGAGAGACCAGGCAAAGAGGCAGCCCTGGAATGCTCTACACTTATTGTATGAGAGACTCCAGTCAGAGTCCAGAAAACCAGAGTAACTGAAAGAAATGCTGCTAGTTAGGATGAGGCGTGGAGGCCTCTGCCGAGAAAGACTGCATTGGCTGCTGGATCCCAGGCGGTGTGTGTGTGCTTTGGCAGAGGTAGCTCTGCATTTTGCTTATGCTTGGAGATACTGCCTGGGTGGCAGAAGAATCTCAGTGCAGTCTGGTGTTGAGATGGTAACGTTGCTACTATTGAGGGCCTTTGGCTGTATCTATGTTGGAAATCGAGCGTTGAGAGCCAGCAGAGTGACTCTGAAACGTTTGGCCAAAGGGGAGTTGTGGATTGCAAGAATGAATAGAGGAGAAAGAGGTTGTATAGACCAAACAGGAAATGGAAAGATGACCTGAGGCATTTTACCAGTAGGGTAAAGTGTGTATTTGGGGTGCAGGAGATTCTTTGGGGCATTTTTTAGTGCTGCCATGTTCTGTTATTGAAGTTTATGGAAACTAAAAAGTTCTAAAATTTGAAGCCGTATTTTTTTTAGCGTGGATGCACTGTATCAGTGTATCGCACTTCATAAACAAATGATTTATTGTTTTAGAACAAGCAAGAGACAGAATAGAGTTGTTACAAATTTATACGTATTTTTGTAATTTTGGACACCTTTTGTCATCAGTTTTGAGAGTCCTTTGAATATTTGTTTCTGGTGTGGGAATGAGTACAATAAGTATTGTATCATTAATATATATCTGAATAGACCAAGATAAGTTAACTCTTTACAAATCAGCCACTGGAGACTACGGTTTAAGGAAATGTGTCTGATTATGAAGTAGACCAGTGCTGGATTGTGGTGGACTGATGTCAAGTCGAGCAAGACCACCCAGATGGACTGAGTTGGTGGGTTCTGAACATAGAGGATCCACCTGAGGATTGTTGCAAACACAACATAAAGGAGATAGGGGCCGGCTGTTTCTCAGGAGAAGCTCTGTTGTAGCTGGTTCTCCCAGAGTGAACTCAGCTGTTTTTGTTGCAGAAGGAGCTCGGGGCCTTGCTGTCATTGAGGACAGCTGCTGTTTGCTTCAGGGGCGCTCTGGCCTTCATCTCTGCTGCGAGCATCATATCCTGGTTCTAGTGTAGATTTCTTCAGTCCTTTAGTGCAGATACAGATGTACATGGAACAGTGCCATGAGCTCCCAGCCCTTGATCGGATCTTTTGGGTCTCCAGTGCATGGATAGACGTCCTGCACTCTTCCTGCATTTGGCTT